>CM076578.1:717445001-717538508 GCA_034641835.2 Pinus albicaulis | reverse complement strand
GGAATGGGAAATTTATCTTTAATGGTGAGCTTATTGAGCTCCCTATAATCCGGACACATTCGCCATGATCCATCCTTCTTGTGTACCAATACTACAGGAGCAGAGAAAGAACTTTGACTGGGTTGAATTATACCCGCCTCTAGCATTTCTGCAATCATACGTTCAATTTCACTTTTTTGGAAGTAAGGATATCTATAAGGCCTGATGTTTGGAGGAACACTTCCTGGAATCAAATGAATAGCATGATCATGATCACGAATAGGTGGGAGTCCTTTGGGAGTTTCAAACACCTTGGAATGATTGTCCAAGACTTGTTGGAGATCTGCAGAAATAGATGATTTTGATGTTGAAACTTCTAGTGAGCATAATTGTGCAATTACGCCTCGTTGTTCTTTCTTTAGAAGCTTTGTCATGCCATTAGAGCTTATTATCCTTCCTGGCTTCCCTTCAATACCCCGTAATTCGACTTCCTTTCCTTCTGAAAAGAATTTCAAGAAAAGTTCTTGAAAATTAAAAGCTACCGTCCCTAAAGATTGTAACCATTGTACTCCTAGTACAACATCAGCACCTCCCATAGGAATGGAAAGCATTGGACTAGTCAACACATATTCCCCCATGGTTAGCTCGATATTATGGCATTTTCCAGAGCAATTTATAGTTCCTCCATTTGCAACCATCACTTGACATTCTGGTGCTGGGTATAGGAAACAATTTAATTCCTTTGCTACCTTATAATGAATAAAATTATGGGTGCTACCTGAATCAATCAACACTATTACCCTTTTCTTCTTTATATGTCCTTCTATCTTGAGAGTTTGAGGAGTGGTAATTCCTGCCAGTGCATTACACGATATGGTCGGATTCATTTCTTCCTCTTCTAGGGGTGGTTCCTGGTGTATATCCTCTTCTTGTTCATTTTCTTTTTCTTCTTCACAATCTATGTAAAATAATTTCTTCTCAGCACACTTATGACCTTTAGTGTATTTGCTATCACAACTGTAGCAAAGCCCTTTTGCTCTTTTTTCTTCCAATTGTTGTGGTGTCAACCTTGTAGGTTGGGGAAATCTAGGCGTAGCAACACTTCCTTCTTTATAGAATTGAGTGGTAGGCTTCCTTGTCGCCATAATTTTACATTCAACTTTTCTTGCCAACCTGAATGCCTTCTCCAATGAATCAGGTTCCAAAATGCGAACTTCATGTTGGATTTTATCCTTTAAAGTGCCTAGGAAGAGATCAATCTTGTGTTCCTCTGTAAGATCAGTTACCCTTATATTCAATTTTTGGAAGTCCTCAATGTGCTGCCCCACTAAACCCTTTTGTTTGAGATTTATCAATTTGGTAAAGAAGGTGTTGCTCTTTGTATCCTCATAATGTGCTATCATTTCCTCCGTAAAAATTGACCAAGTGACAATTTTTTTACGGGAGCAAAGCCATCGATACCATACAAATGTATTTTGTTCTAAATGTAAAGTCGCAATGCGTACCTTTTGTGTGTTTTGCACATTATGGAGATCAAAATATTGCTCCATCTGTAGTATCCATGTTACAGGATCCTTTCCATCAAACTTCCTCATATCCATTTTTGGAATATGGTGGTTCTTTCCGCCAACATTCGAGTTTATGGAATCATGATTAACATTTATTTTGTTCTCATCGGGAGGTTCTTCTCCTATATTTCCGCCATTAGGAATCATTTCTGGTTTTAAGCTTGTCATCAAGCCTTCCATGTATGCTTTTAGATCATTCTTCATGTCATCCATGTTAGCTTCCATGCCGACTTCCATGCCATCCATCTTAGCTTCCAAACCATTCATCTTAGTTTCCACGCCTTTCTTCAAAACTTCCATTTCATTTTTTGTTGTTCTTTGCGAGAGCGAAATTTGTTGCATTTGCTCTTGTAATTTTGACATGTCATGTTGCGATTCTTCATCTTCATGAGTAATAGTAGAGCCTTCTAAAGGCTTAATGGGTGTTGAATTATTTTTAGGGGCCATTTCAGACTCCAATATTGATATCTATTCTACAATAGGCCCTTTCAATCAATTCAACTTGATTCTTCAAACAAGACTTATGCAATTCGGAAAAAAAAATACACACCTTTTACTAGCTTTGAGGAGCTCGATATTGAAATTGTATTATCTATGTGCTTGAAAATCTTCGATATCTGAAATTCAGCCCTGTAGTAGCCCTCTGAAGCTTATTTCAAATGCCACAGGTCTGACCTGATTTTGATGCTCCAAGACAAAGTTGTGTCCAATCTCCCACAATGACCTAATTCTGGACTGGTTCAGTAGAGCGAACTTGTACAACTTGCCACGTGTCACTGTTTTGTCCTTTGTCTCTGAAATTGATAGCGAAGAAACTACAGGCTGTGTAATTGTGACCACTTTTAACGGCACTCCAATCCAATATTCAGAGAGATAGTTATTGAACTTTTCCCACGATCACCTCTTTGAGATGAAATTCAGGAGCCTGAAAAAGCACTACCGTCCACAGATCATATCTCCAAAAATATTGCGAACCAAGTTCTGAAATTTTTTGAAGAACTCTGCTCCTGTAGTATTGGTACACAAGAAGGATGGATCATGGCGAATGTGTCCGGATTATAGGGAGCTCAATAAGCTCACCATTAAAGATAAATTTCCCATTCCTGTGATTGATGAATTATTGGATGAATTACATGGAGCAATCTATTTTACCAAGTTGGATCTTCGTTCAGGATATCATCAAATTAGAATGAAGACTGAAGATATTCCAAAAACAGCATTTCGAACTCATGAGGGTCATTATGAGTTTTTGGTCATGCCTTTTGGCCTTACCAATGCACCTTCTACATTTCAAGGGTTGATGAATTCCATTTTCAAACCCTTCCTTAGAAAATTTGTGCTAGTATTTTTTGATGATATACTAATTTATAGCAAGTCTTGGAAGGATCATGTTGAGCATGTTGACAGGGTGCTCAAACTATTGCAAGAGAAACAATTATATGCAAAAGCATCCAAATGTTTCTTTGGAGTACAAGAGGTGGAATATCTGGGTCATATTATATCCCACGAGGGTGTTAAAGTAGACCCTAACAAAATTGAAGCCATTAAGGAATGGAAAGTCCCTAAGACAATAAAGCAGTTGCGAGGATTTCTCGGGTTAACAGGCTATTATCGTAAGTTTGTTAAGAATTATGGAAGAATAGCAGCACTTCTAACAACATTATTGAAGAAAGATGCATTTTCATGGACTCCTGAAGCAACTAAGGCCTTTGAACATCTTAAAGAGGCAATGTGCCTAGCACCAGTCTTAGCTACGCCAGACTTCACAAAAACCTTTATTGTGGAATGTGATGCCTGAGGAAATGGAATTGGTGCAGTTTTAATGCAGGAAGGAAGACCCATTGCTTTTGAAAGTCGTCCAATCAAAGGAAAGTATTTACAAAAACCTATTTATGAGAAGGAAATGTTAGCAATACTCCATGCACTAAAGAAATGGCGAACTTACCTAATGGGAAGACACTTCAAGGTAAAAACTGATCATGATAGTCTTAAACACTTTTTGGAACAAAGACTATCATCAGAAGAGCAACAAAAATGGGTCACAAAGATGTTAGGTTATGACTTTGAAATAATCTACAAAAAGGAAAGCTTAATGTTGTTGTAGATGCACTCTCAAGAAAGAATGAAGAGGTGGAAGCATTGCTTTGTGCCATTTCTATTATCCAACCAGATTGGATAACTGAAGCAAGAGATGAATGGAAGAAGGACAAAGATGTATGGACACTCATTCAAAAGTTGCAGCAAGATCATAGTACATCTGATACATTTAGTTGGAAAAATGATTCCTTATGGTACAAAGATCGCTTATATCTTTGTAAGAATTCCCAACTAAAACAAAAGATTCTTTTCGAATTGCACACTTTTCCTTTAGGAGGACACTCAAGATTTTTAAAAACTTACCACAGGGTGAAGAAAGAATTTTTTTGGGATGGCCTTAAATCTGATATTCAAAATTTTGTGGCGGAATGTTTGGTTTGCCAACAGAATAAAGTGGAGACAATTAAGACCTCGGGACTTCTACAACCTTTATCCATTCCAAGTCAACGTTGGGAGGAGATTTCAATGGATTTTATCACAGGTTTACCTAAGTCTAAAGGAAAGAATGTCATCATGGTGGTAGTTGATAGACTTACCAAGTATGCACACTTTTGTGCATTATCTCATCCATTTAAAGCAAGTACAGTTGCTACTACATTTATGGACAGAATTCAAAAGCTACATGGAAGCCCAAGGGTTATTTTGAGTGACAGAGATCCCATTTTTACTGGAAATTTTTGGACGGAGTTATTTTCTTGTTTGGGTACTCAATTAGCTCATAGCTCATCTTATCATCCTCAATCTTATGGTCAAACTGAGATAGTAAATAAATGTTTGGAAGGATATCTTCGTTGTTTTGTATCTGATAAACAAACACAATGGGTCAAGTGGTTACCTCTCGCTGAATGGTGGTATAACACTTCCTTCCATACCGCAGCAAAAATGACCCCATTTATGGCACTTTATGGATATCATCCACCATCGATCACATCATCTTTAAGGGAAAATTCGAAGGTTCAAGCAGTGGAAGATCACGTCGAGCATCAGCAAGAAGTTCTCCAACTCTTAAAGGATAACCTGAATTCGGCACAAAATCGAATGAAACAACAGGCAGATCAACATCGCAGCGAGAGAAGTTTTGATATAGGAGATTGGGTATTTTTACGGCTACAACCATATAAACAAATGTCCCTCAAGCAAGCTAAGAAGGATAATAAATTATTGCCAAAGTACTATGGTCCTTACAAGGTGTTGCAAAAGATTGGTACTATGGCATACAAAATGGAGCTTCCTGCTTCTTCGCGAGTACATCCAGTTTTCCATGTTTCATGCTTAAAGAAGGTTATAGGTGAAAATCTTCCAGTTCAAACAATATTGCCAGAACTTGATGAGGAAGGAAAATTATATTGGAACCTGAAGCAGTCATGGAAACAAGAACTCGACAGCTACGGAATCGATCAATTTCAGAGTATCTCATGAAGTGGAAGAACTTACCCACTGAAGATTCTACATGGGAGGATGAGGATTTTATACAGAAACACCCGGAGCTACTCAAGCGTTGAGGACAACACTTTTTTTGAAGGAGAGGGGCATGTTAGGTCCCTATATCACTAGTATAGTCCCTTATTATTGTTAGTGTAAACCCCTTATTGTTATTATCGTACCCTTGTAACCCCCATTTTGTTATTATTGTGCCCTTAAATTATTATTGTTAGGTCGGCTAGGATTACATTGTGGCCCACTAGGATTACATTATGGCCCCATGGACTCCTAGATATAGAAAGGAGGTTTTGTGAATTGTATCATCCAAGAATTGTTCATTTATGTAATGTATTGGAGGTTGCCCCCTCGAAGTGGCTTATTTCTAAGGCGTTTATATCTCTTTTATTCTATTTTTGAAGCTGGTTACACAACATTTAGAGACTAAATATATGTTCAAAATACAATAAGAACAATGTTGAAAGAAGTGTATAAATGGCACAATTTAGAATATGAGCAGATAAAAATAGCTTGCACAACAAAAATAACTTGTACTTTAAAGAAAATTCTCAAGACAAGAATGAAAATGCAAATATACAATGAGAAATATAAACAAGGATGAGTAAAAAACAACAATACAATATTGCAAGGAATATATAATAGTCACAATGATATTTATGCCAAAAGAGATGAAAAGTTAGAAGGATAGAGTGCAAAACTAAACTAGGTGGAATGCAATATCTTGGTTACTTTTAGTTAAATTCGTAGCTTAGATGAATCCTTCTTCTCAATTATTTTTAAGTTAGTCTCAAGCGCAAGTTGTAGAAATAAGGTACATGGAAGAAATCTAGGGCTTTATTAATGATACTGCCCCATTCTTCTAACTAACCAAGTTCATCTTATGCTGCATGGGATGTGGCCTTGACAACTTTAAGGTCACCTGTGTTAACCATGAATGAGGTTCTAGCCTCTCAAATTAATGAAGAAGTTGGCCCTAAAACTTTCTACCTACTAAGATTAGGATTGGAGGTGCATTTTTGGGATTTAAGGCTAGATGCAATTGCTTCAAATGAGATAATGATATCAAAATTTCTTTAAAGAGAATTAATTCCAGTTTGTTTGCAATCAAAAATGAGATAAGTACTTCAAAAATACAATATCTCTAGATTTTAATAATGCTCAAAGAAATAAATTACATCAATGAGACAATATCATTAGTAAATTTTCATATATTATTGAAAATCCCACAGTCCCTTTACGTAATAGTGTGTTTATTAGATGTTCTCACTTATTTAGATAGTTGAATAGGAAACATATTTATAGATATCTCATAAATGTTAATTGGAATATGAGATTGATAACAATGATTAGAAAGACTGATTAGATCACAATTTCAATTGAAACAAGACAACAAGTTTTTTATGTTCAGCTTAGGCAAAGTAGCAGCGCAAGAAAGTGAAAGTTAAAAATTTAATTTCAATATAAATGAAATTAAATTATATTATAAATACAAAACAAAGAGGACCATGTTAGTGAGTTATTAGGTTAGATCTCCCTTTTAAATAAGGAGATAGAGGATGCTAATGGACAGAAATACCAATCTACCCAAAATAATTATTCACTTTTATTAATGAGGTTACAAGGAGGAAGAATCAATTTGACATGATAAAATAGCCTCTACTCAAGTACTTTCTTTCAAACTAGCCCTTCAAATTTCAAATACATTTCAACACAAGCCTACAATGTAAATGTTCCTATTCTAAGGCAAGTGTTAATACTCAAGATCATCCCTAGTGCTAGTAATCATCTTCATTTCTTCTCTATGATTTATGTCACAAACTCTAGGTCTTCCTTTGTTGCATCACACAAGTACTAAGAACTCCCCATGAAAATTATATTGATTGAATAATGAGTACAATGTATAAAAGAACATTTTCTTACCTCTATATAGAGTAGGTGAGGTGGGCTAAAATTAGTAATATAAACTAGTTACACAAGAAATTTAACTTAATGCAAAAAATAAGGTCTCCAAGTGACATGCTCTCTCTCCAAGGTATACAAGTCAAGAGACCAATCCTTTGGTGGTGCAGTCTCTAACATTGGGTTTCAAGTGTCAAGTTCTCTTCATCACAAGGCTACTTGATTTCCAAGACAATCATCCGATGCTCCTCATCAAATTCATATTGGGTCCATAATTGATTCCATGTAATGTGCTCTCAACCCAAAGATTCATAATCAATCCCATGTAATCTAGTTTGTTGCCACCCCGCATCATAATTTTTTGGAAAAGCGCAAGTGACGGAAACATGAGGAAGTAAACGGTTTTCAAAACTTCCCTCATTCTCATCATGTGGCCTCTCCATTTTCTAGGCCAACGTGCCAATAAAACATTCCAAATGAGACTGCCTACCACCTAACCCTGCCACATCAACCCCACTCCACTTGATGCCCTCTTTCATCCACCTCGTGAGTCATTGACCTACATCATTACTCACATCATTTCCCTGTCACATAATTACTCTCGTCTTATGTACATTCCATCAAATTTCCCATATTTTCGAACTCAAATAAGAAAAATGGTTCATCTATAATTCTTTCCCATTCTCCATCCCTTTCAGACTACACACCACCTTACTTCTAGCATCCAAGTTAGCTTGTGAACAATACAATCTAACTTCCACGTCTCCGCTCTAGTTTCATGTACTTATATACCTCACTAAACCAAATTATAATCATGTTGAAGTTAAATAAGTCTAAAAAAAAAACCCCAAAGCCTTTAACCTCTAACCCCTCCACTCAAAAATCCCTAATGGATACTGAAGCATAGATACATGACCCAAGGTTCCCATTAGATTTCGACCAGTTCTGTCATGAATCTTGGGGAAATTTTCTGAGTAAATGAGATTATTTTGAAATAGTGAATTGTGGTATGTATTATATGTTAACCCCAACCACTTATCACTTTTTCGAGTTCATGACTTGGATGGCTTCTGCATACGTCCCTTAGAGAAATGATGTTGCATCTTCCACGGGAGAATTTATCCTTGAAATCACCTCTAAACTCATTCACAAGGCTTTTTTTTCCCCAATATCCAAAACCCCAAGCCATTTAATTAACACTCATTGGATCAATAATTGAATCATTTATTAGAAGGGAATAATCTAGACTTGTTTGAAATACATTCACTACCAGGGACACCAACTCCTTAGTCAGCCGAGACATATTGTATGTATACATTTTCTCAATATGACCAGAAGGTTTACCCATCAATTTTGTGCTAATTTACGAAGATGAAATCACCAATGTGATTAAATGAGCCTTAGGTTTTTTGAGCCACATGTTAGATTGCACTTATTATTTTTACATACCTGAATTCCTCGCTAAATCCATTAATATCTAGTTTTAGAAGTTCCACATTTTCCATTTCTTCATATATACCCCCATTATGGTCTACATATTCCTATATGTTCATATGTATAAATTTTAGTACCTAGGTCTAAGAAATTTTGACTCTATAAACCAGAGAAAACTAGTGATTTAATGGACAAATATAGTCAACAAAAAGCATGAAAATCAGGAGTTTTCAAAATTTATATCCACTTTTATGGCCATTGTTTACACTATCCTGAATGGTACACCATCCCCAAAGATCCTCCCACAACATAAGAAATTACTAAAATTGATTGAGGATGCCACAGTGGGAGATTGGTATTTGTTTGAGGATTTTACTGAGATAAGGTTGTATGTATATGATGAGAAGCCCTATAGATTGCCAATATTTATGCCCATGAGGGTTTTATCCATGGAATTTATCAGACAGAACTTATAAGTGGACCACGTTCATTTCATTCCTCGGTGTAAAGGATACATGTTCAAGTTAGGAAATATTCTGGGTATATATATTGTAGACAAGCTCTAACTTATGTTGAAGATAAGATTAAGGAGTTCCATTTTGAGTTGGGAGAGAGATGTAAATATGATCCTCATCATATTGTTTCTAATATGAGAAAAAGTGTCAACTTATACCCATATTTCCATGAAAAGAGGCCTGAAATAGAGTGGAAATAAAATCAAGAGGTCTGAACCATCAGTTTAAAATTGGAGATTGAGAACCCCACAGGTAAAGAGAAAATTTTGAAAAGGAATTCCCTTGAAGAAATGGATATATATGTGGATGTATATACATCAAATAATTCTATGATACAACCTAACAATGGGGAGGAAATACATGTGAAATTAATAGGAAGTAGCCCTGATCAACTAGGTTTTCACATGATCCTAAAAAACCTAGAGAAAATTGTATCATCCAAATCGATTGACCTCAAGCACCTATAGTAGAAGGGAGTTATTCTATTCTAGGTTCAACATTAAATGATTATCAAAAAATTGAAAAATTGTAGTCAAAGAGAAAAGGTAGTAATGATGGTGCAACTAACCAAAAAATTATGATGTTTGTCTCAGATGAGATTGCTTTCAACAATGGACCTCTAAAAGAACCAACTCAAACCTTCCTGATTGCATCCTACTGCTTAATTTCTCCCCACAAGGGCTGAGTTCAAATTTTTAGACTTATCCCTCAACACTACAAATGTTTCTATGCAAGAAAAAATTAATTTGTATGGGAAGACTGGTGAGATGATATATCATGATCTAAGCAATGCCTCATTATCTGTTTAAAAAGTGGGTAAACTTCTAGAAAATGCATTTAACATAAGAAATAAAGAAAAAAGACATCCTATGGCCATGCATGTACAAAATTAGGGTTTAAAATAGTTGATCATCAAACTCAATGTTAACCTAGAGGATAAAAGAGGTAATTAAAGCACTAATACAAGGGAGACAGGTTGAAGTCTGGTTGTTAAAAAAAAATCTAAATATGACTACAACAAATTCCGTGCACACTACTGAAGGAACTTATGAGGAGAAGGAAAACAAACATATAAGACTTCAAATTATTGGTCGGAACGAAGAGGTAGCATCCTTTAACGAGAGGGTTCAATACCTAGAACACACTATTAGAGATCATGTTTGCACAATTGTAGTTTGTACTGAATCAAATGATCCTTTAGAAAATTTGATAAATTTGATGACCAAGCTTAATATTTCAGAGGAAGAAATGAATACTTCAAGATCAAATATTCCTTCTTTAAGAAAATTTCGATACTAAGGAACAACAATTAAAATCAACCAAATTGGATGTGTAGAAAGCTTTTGAAAAGTAAAATACAACCGAGGAGGAGGTAAAGGAGGCAAAAAGTAGGTTGAAAGGGAATATGTCCCTAATTTATTCTAGACAAGTCATTTGGGATGATATCATCCAACAAGTAGAAGTTACACGAAAAATTTTATAGGTTTTTGCAGAAGGAAGGGAAATAAATATTACTGTTACCAAAGTTTTAGCTGAATGCAAGAAAGAAAATAAAAAACAAGAACAAAGAGCCAAAAAAAATATCAAATTATTAAATGAAAAATATCGAGAAGACATGAAGGAAATGCACATTATTGATAAGTTTATGCTAATTCTAAAAATAAATAAGGCTATTGAGAAGAATGAGCTGTGTGTTCAAGTTGAGAATAAACTAGATCTATTGAATAGTTTTGTAACCACTTTTGGCTCCAAGTTTGATAAGAGGCGGAGAGTTGGATTGCAAACTTGTTGGGATATAGATGGAAGTTTATTTTCCTGGGAATTTTACGAGAAGGAGTTAATAGCCCCAAAGAGTATACTGGACACCTAATTGCAGGAGAATACTATGGTATTGAAAGGAAAGACATAGTTAACTTCTTGTAGAGGGATTTCTAATTATCTTGGCCGATACGAATTTTTTTTGAATCCACTCTAGAATACTCCAAGTGTTATGTGGATTAATCCCTCTTGCGAACAAGAGTGATCTCCCTAAATAGCTAGAAACAAACATCCATTTGTAAATCATTTTCTATAGATTATTTTCAATTCAGAATTATTATAAACAAAGTAAGAGGACATGTCCCTACCTTGAAATACAACGTTTGGTGTATTCTTTTATCCAGTCCCTCCAAAGAGGCTTCTCTGGTAAGAAGAACCTGCAATCAAAGATAGACAAAATAATTAAAAGGACCTGCAACATATAATAATTAAGAACAACGAATCTAACTTAGTTATCAAGGACTCTAAGTATTGAATTATTCAAATAAGCACAAGAACAACTAAATGAGAAAATGATATCCATATGTATGGTCTCGAATGAAAAGAGTAGCATTAAAATCTAATTCCTTGATGTGGTACACGTTTCTCTTGGGGTCCTGAACAATCATTCCTCCTTCAGTTTGACAAGCCTTCCTCTCTTTGAACCAGCATGAAGTTATGGACATAAGGGTGTGATCATTCTTGTGCCAACAACAACTAGTGTAGGGAGTATGCTCTCCTGAGGATTTCTTTTGTAACTAACATGTATGTCTACACTTGAGACTGAAACATGAGCTCAATTTATAGGGAAATGGAGGTGTTTTTAGTTCCATGAATAGGGGGATGGATTCCTCTCATGAAGGTATTTGAGCTCCATAGACCAAGGGATAAGCTCCATGAGTGAAGGGATAGAGATCCATGAGTGGAGGGATAGAGCTCAAACTGATCCTGCCTATAGAAGCTCCAAGATGGAATAATATTCAACCAATTGGGCTTCAAGAACTTACATTTTACTTTATTTGAATTTTTACGAGGCTTTGCAGGTTTTATTAGCAGAACGTGTGGGAGCTGCCGCAAGCTATAGAACAAGTATCCGTGAACCTGCAAGAAAAGGTTAGGAAAAGTGCAGAGGTAGAATTTTAAGGGTTTTAATTAGATTTTCTCTAATTATAAGACTTGGTTTAGGAACATTAGAGTTTTTTACTTCTAAGGGAGCACATTATATGTAGTGATAGAGTTATATTGACAATCAAATGTCATGGTGACAAAATAACGTGTAACAGATTTCCCCCTAAAGTGCGAAGTCTGAGGTTGTTCTGAAGGGTGAAGTGCTTTATCATTCTAAGGCTTGGATTGTAGACACATGAGTCAAAAACCTATAAAAACTTTCAATGCAAGCACACACACACACACACACACACCCACACAAATATATATATATGTCATCGTTGAGGTAGGCATTCCCATACTCAGATCAAAACTAACTAAATTTTTTAGTACATATATGATTTTAATATTAAATCAATAGTAGACATAGTATGGGCACAACCACCTATCATAAGTAGTCTATTGTATCATGAATAATAAAGCTCCTCGTAGCCTGGATGGTGGAAACTAGATCCAGGGTCTTGATTTCCGCTTGTCGAACTAGTACGATTCTATCCATGCGATTTATTCTGTCGAAGTTGAACATGGTAGAAACCACTTGATTACTAGTCAATGATGTGAATTGTTAGCAGGTGTGAGAGAAACCACCAATAATTACAATCACTCTCAAATTTCTCATTACAGTCCACAAAGTGTGAATGAATTATTTGCAGTCGAACACTTCATTGAATCATACGATCGAAGGTCAATAATGCAACCTGTCATCAAAGGCGAGAAACCTACCATTAGGGCATGTAGATCCCAAGGTACAGATAGGATTCGAGATCAAATTTATAGATGATGAGTTGTCAATAATAGAAAGTGACCCGTCGCAAGAAATCCCATAACACAAAACCATTAGATCAAGTTTTGAATATATATTTGCAAGGACTGACTCAGGGATTGCCAATGCGAATGGAGACAATTTTTTGCAATGAATGGTTTATTTGAACTATTTCTTGAACACGTAACTACATTACGTATGGTTTGGTAGAAATTGACCTAAAGCTAATACCTAGAATCCAGCTAAAGACTTTAAATGTCATTTGATTAACTGTTAGAAAAAATATTTCCCAATCTAGGTACAAGTGTGACAAAGTGTCATGTTCAAGAGTGGTATACTGCTTTTTAAACAAGGGTAATAACTCGATTTTTTTTCTCTCTTTTTCCCCCACCATTACTGGAAAGTACCTTTTTATTTTTGATAAGCTCGAGGAGTATAACATTTTCTTCTTTGTGTAAGCTCATCCTTAGAATGAGTCCATATTAGTATTAAAATCGAACCCTAAGAAGGAGTGGTTTGGTCCCATTTTTAATTGACAGATCCTTTACTGTTAAGTCTTAGCAAGTCCAGTATAGGAGAAACTCGGTGTTTTTCAGTTTTAGGGAGTCAGAAGAAAACATAAGTAAACTCCATGGTTGTACTTTTTTATAAATTTAGTCTCTCAAGCCTAAAAAATGATAAAATAATAGAGAAGAGAAATTTATTGAACAAGACTATTCAATGTATACCTTTTTTGTAAATAGTCCATTTCAGTCCGAAAAAGGGATAAACTTATACTGAAGGGATAACTGTTCATTTCCTTTAACGAGTTCGAATAGTCAAGTATTCGGCGATATTTTCATATTTAGAGCGTCTAAAAAGGGCTTAAAAGAGAACTCTAGGGTTTCACTTTTTTGTAATTTTCAAGAGCTCGAAAAAATGATAAAAGTATACTTAGCGTCAAAATATTTATTTTCACCAAAAAATCATGTATCTTGCATAAAAACTCAAAATATTACCCATAGCTATTTTCAAGAAGTAAAAATATCGAAAATAGTCTTTTAGAGTGAAAAATAAATAAAATATAATATTTTATTCATTCAAAAACTATAAAAAGGTCTTTAACAAAATTATTTTCACCTTTTATCTTTAGAGCAATGAATTGAGAGCTTTTGGAAAAAAAGTTCCAAAACTAATATCAGGAGAACCGACCGTTCATTCTGTGAATCATCAGAACCAGGTAATCCACATCATCTTACTCTTCATTTCTATTTGTTTCAATTCTCTTTTTTATCTTTAATTTCATTTTTTGGGAGGAATTTATGTTCAAAAATGTGCTCTCGGGGATTTGCAGGTCCTGTGTGCGATACCTGCGGACCCCAATAATTTTCTAAGAAGAAAATTATTTGGCTACCGCGATTTTTGTGTAGAGCCCGTGCGAGCATCCATATTGTCTCCTCACAAACACTGCAGAGGCACTGTGACCGTTTCGAAATTTACAAATTATCTTAAAAAGGATTAAAGTTTTACACTCCAATGGTTTCTAACATTCATATTTGTTTATTTTTTTCTATTCCACCACAATAGAGTGGCGAGAAAATGAGCATGAGGCTATAGATAATGAAGCCATGGAAGATGCTAGCACAAAACGTGCATTGCAAACTTGTGGTTTATATAATTTATGGGTGATCCAAGGTATGAAAGCACTAGTAGAGCTAATGACATGTGTAGTAAACACATGGGAAGTTCAAGATCAATGCTTTATCATTGGTGACCATCGGCTCGAAATTGAGATCGAGGATATCTATTTCCTCACTGGATTGTCTCGAAGAGAAGAAAACATACCCTTGTTTAGGCCTAGAAAGGGTGGCCTACATGTTGCTAGCTACAAATAATAGTTTTGTAGTGATGAGGTAGATCCAAAGGATAATCACATAGACATAAAAACTATCTTGCGATTAGATCTCAAAGTGATTGCATTCACGGTAACAAGATTGTGAGGAATTGTGACTCCACATGTAGCCACAAAATCTCAAATGCAGACCACGGTAGAGTTTTTTAGAGGCACCATATTCAATTGATGCGAAGGGGTATTGGCCAACATGAAAGGCCAATTAACTAGAGAAAAGAATGCAAAGTTAAAAAACTTTGGTTATGGCACCATTTTGATTTCTTTTTCTTTGGAGAAAATTTCGCTTGTTGGCCCTTAGCTTATTCTAGTAGATCATGGGGAACCTAGGGAACCTCGGATGGTACACTAGGTTTCATTAATGGCCTGCCATGGGGGCGATCATAGTTCAGTGGTTTGGTTCCCTCCGACATACTTTATGTGGCTAAGGAACCAATTATTCACAATTGAAGACTTCCCCTATGCAGGTATAGATTTCAAAGGTGATCCTGAGATGTCTTTGCCTCAAGGGGCACATTGGGAAGAATCAGGTAAGCGAACTATTTTGATGTTTTTAATATAATTTATATATTTTTTTTATTGTCCAATACTCATAACAAAATTTAATGAAGATGTTGGTCCACAACGACTGGCTACACTCTGTCTCTTTGATAGGCAGCAAGAAGAGCCTATAACACCACCACAGGATTAGGCATTAGAGATCCTAATATATATGGAACACAACCTAGAGAGTTTAACCGTAGATATTCCCGAGACAGGGACAAATGACATTCCTCTTCGACTTCAGAGACATGTTACAAGTTTTCGAGGATAGTTTAGGAGATTCCTCCTTAAGGTAGTGTGCACCATAGTCTATTCTGATGATCATCATCACGTATAGTGGATGATCATTGTTGATTGATTTTTTTTTTTTTTTGTATCAGTATCTATTAGATCATAAAGTGTTTGAATCTATGATGATATATGATGTAATATTTTTTGAAAACAAACCTATCTATGATATTACTACTTTCTCTGATTATTATATTACTACTTTCAACATGTATCAAATTTTGTTTTGGTTTACTCTTTTAATATTGAAAATGTCCATTTAGAACACAATTAGCTAATGCATTGGCCAATGTGTTTAAATTTCTTGAAATATGTTGATATTCAATGTAATCAAATTTTTGTTCCAAGAGATGAACCGTAAAAAATAATCTTAACAACACTTGATTTTTAATTGCATATACCCCCTTTAAATGTAATACAATGAGGTCTAAATCCAACCTAATGATCAAATGTCAAATATCAAATGAAATGGCATTAGATAATATCTCAATGACCATGCCATATGCTGCAATATTTTTTGTTGTATGACCAAGGCTTACCCCATGCATAGAAACTAACTCATTAGTGGGTGAATAGATAACCAAGCCCCAGAAGAGATATTTGGTGTACTGCGACATGCACCATCAACAAAACCAGTGTACGTTTGAAGGGATGTTGACATCTCCAATATCAAGAGTAATAAAGGTAAGCAATGACAGTAGTAAAATAAAACTTAATCTAGGCACACTTATCTAATCTAAGGCACACTATATAAAAAGTAACTAATGTACAAGTGAGATCTTCACACAAAATTCAAGTGTAATATATCTTAAGATAAAGACCATTTCTAGGCTTATCTAATGATACCACATCATAATCAATCAATGCATAGGCCCCTTTTGAAAGAACATGCTTGACAATGTAGGGACCATGCCACATTGGTTATAATTTCTTAGCACCTAGCTTATGGTTAGCTTGATCATATACTAGGACTAGGTCACCTTCTGAAAAAAAATGAGGAGTAACACTTCGATCATATCGAGATTTCACACGTTTATTATGAGCTTCGGTAGCTAATGCAGCACTCCATCGAGTCTCATATAATTGTGATAAGTACAAAAAGAGTTTCTCCTCTTCAAAGGTAGTTGGTAGTAACTCAATGGCTAATTAGAGTGACATATTTCACATTTAATGGGTAACATGGCTTCTAAACTGTAAACCAGTTAAAAAGGAGTGAACCCTGTAGCAGTTTTTGCTCAGGTTCGATATGCCCATAGTGCCGAAAAGAACATGGTATGCCAATTTGATTTGTGAGTTCTGATAATCCGTTTAGTCATGGTGGTTAAAACCTTATTGATAGCTTCAACCTGACTCTTAGCCTGCAGGTAATATAGAGTAGAGTTGTCATGTCGCAAACCAAGTTGATCGAAAAGTTCGGTCATCATTATATTTCAAAAATGACTCCCATGGTCTATGATAATAGCTTAGGGTACACCAAAATGAGAAATCACATGATTGAAAACAAATGTAGCTACATTTTTTCCATTTTCCATGAATGTAGGGATCGCCTTGGCCCATTTGGTAAAGTAATCTACAGTGATAATAACATACCCATGCCCCTTGGCCGAGTGAGGGTTACATGTAATGAAATAAATTCCCCATTTCAAGAAAGGACCGACAACAATGATTGGGTGAAGAGGAGATGGAGGTGCACGCATCTTGCGATAAAAAATTTGGCAGTTGTGGCATTTTCAGACCACAATAATATAATATTTGAGCAATGAGGGCCAAAAATAACCACCGTGCAATATCTTTTGGGCAATGGAAAAACCTGACATATTACCACCACACACTCGAGCATGGTAGTCATTCAAAACCATTTCAGCCTCTTTGTGAGTTATACAACATCAAAAAATGAAATATGCACCACGACGATAAAGTGTGTCCCCAACAATATTGTATTTCTAGGATTGATATCAGATTCTCCGTTGATTTGAACGTGAAATATTTGGACAAAAGGTTTAGGTTTGAAGATATATGATGATATATCCATACCATGGATCTAACGTACAAATAAGAAACATAGATTCATCTGCGATGGGATTCTCTATGATGGTTTCCATCTTAGTATTGGGAAATTCACACATGATTACTATGAACACCAATGATTTCTTTGATTTACATTTCTTGGATACCAAATCAAACTCTTATAGGATGAAAATCCATTTAGAGTATTTTCCCCCAAGTAATTGTTTTTTCAAAATATACATCATCGGGTTGCAATTAGATATCACAGTATTTTTACGTAATAGTATGTAGCGATGGAATCGTTGGAAAAATTGAACTGCTGCCATGTCCAATTTCTCCACATGTGAATATTTAAATTTTGTCGAGTTTAGATTCCAACTTAGATAATAGATCACATGCTCATTTTGAGATTCATCCTCTTGAAATAGAACCATTTAATGGTGGAATCAGAGGCTGCTAAGTATAAAAGGTAGTCCTAGTGGTAATTAGGTGGATGGAATAATAAGGCATGGGTTAACGCATGTTTTAGAGCATCAAAATATCAGTAAACAATCGCATCCCAAATAAAAGAAACATTCTGTTTCAACAATCAGGTAAAAACTTTTGTTAACTCACCATAGTTCGGGATAAACCAATGTAGAAAGTTTGTTTTCCCCTGAAAAACTTTGGAGTTGGCGAAGTGTAGAAGGAGGAGGTAAATTTACAATGGCCACAACCTTTGAGGGGTTGACACGAATGCCATATTTCGAAATGACGAATTCCAATAATCGTCCTGATTGCACAAAAAAAACACATTTTTGTGGGTTCAAACGAATCTTTTAGTGCCTACATCTCATGAAAATAGCTCTTAAGTGAGTATGATGATATTCCCTGCGTAATGAGTGAGTAGGTAAGTTATCCATATAAGGCTATACAATATGTTTGATGTCATAAAAAGTGTAAGACATTACCCTTTGAAAAGTTGCACCAAAATTCTTTAATCTGAAAGGTAATTTGCAATAAGAAAATGTCCCCCAAGGAAATATAAACATTGTTTTTGGTTGATAAGCAGAGAGTATGTCTATTTGGTTATACCCAAAAAATCTATCCATAAATGAGAAAATTTCATTTATGACACAATCATCGATAATTTGGTCGATATAAGGGGTAGGATAATTGTCTTTTGGACATGCTTTATTTATGTCCCTATAATTGATGTATACTCCTATAGTCCCTTGTTTCTTGGTAATGGGAACTGTATTAGATACCCAATCTATCAATGGAATTGGATAAACAAATCCTGCTTGCAGTAGCTTTTCAACTTCAGCTTTAATAGCAGCAACTTTTCGCAGATGTATTGGACGTAATATTTTTCTAATAGGCTTGGCATATGGGCATTTCTTAATTTCATGAATCAAAATACTTGGATCGATTTCTGGCATCTCTTTGTAAGACTAGGAAAATATGTCTCGGAATTCTTGAAATCGGGCTTTGTATGTATTAATCTCTTGAATTGTACAAGAAGTGTCTATACGAATTTTTCAATAACTCCAGGTTTAACTGAAATGTTGATAGGAATAGTTTTAGAAATGTTTCCTAAATTAGTCTCAGAATCATAATTTGCAATCAATATGGGATTCTGTGGTTCCTTGACATAATCAATCGTAAAAATAGATGAAAAATCATTTTCAAACCTATCAATTTCAGGTAAAAAATAAGATCTATGATGTATATCATCCCATGGTAATTCATGCAAAGACAAAAATTCTTGAATACTTTCATCAGTGTGAAACACTTGTTGAAAAATAACGGAAAGTGATGTCAACACTGAGCTTGATTTTGAAGAATATTCTTTGATTATCACATTCATTTGATCAAGAGTAGATGAAAATGTGTTAGAAAACTGCTTTACTACTACATATGACATTTCAAAAGGACCCAAAGGCATCTCTCCATTGAAAGAATCTAGTTCTGACTCTGTAGGCACTACCCAAGAGTCATCAAATGGTATAGTGCTTGATGTAATCATACTGATGTTGGCAATGGTACGCGGTATGTTGGGTGGAGCCATAGGTAAATTTCCCATCAAACCTACACCAACATCTTCATATGGGATAGTCTATTTTCTAATTTGTTCGACACTGTCTGTAGAAGTAGGACCAGATGAATAATATGAAAACTGATCGATTTTTACAATATCCCCTTTATGAGGAAACATGATTAACAGAAAAATGGATGAAATGACAGCAATCATGGAATAAGACCAACTACGACCCAAAAGAAGGTTGTAATCCAGAGGGGCATCAACAACTTCCACAATTAGATTAACAATTTTCCCTTCTACTTCTATAGGTAGATCCTAGAGTGTTTCGTACAGATGAAATCATGTTCCATCAAAGTCTTTAAGGATTGTCAGAGATTAGAGAACCAAGAATTTTCCAACAATTTAACGACATTATGCATGTAGATTCCCCCTCATCAATTATATTAGGAAAAACACGCCTATTTTTTACTAATACTTGAATCTAAAAATCCCTCTGATGAGGGAGTCTCGGTGTAAAATTTTCTAGATAAAAACCATGAGGTTAGAATCTTGAGGATCTATAGCTCTAATAGCTAATAAAATTAATTTCCATTGTGCTGGACATGATTGTAGAACTTCTAAGGATGACATTGCTAAAGGGGATATCGGCAAGTCTTCAACAATGTTGTAATTCTGAGAAGCTCTCGTATGTGGATTGAAAGCTGATTTCCGAAGTACATATTTAGCAGGTAGTTTAATCACTAGATCATAATTAGGTTTTTCGATGTGAAGTGGATCAGAAACCGAAGGAGATATAATTGGTGTTTGACTAGAATTTTCTCTCTCTTTTCTAGTTATAGGATTTTTACTTCCATAGTCTTGCGATCGCTTCGCAACCAGAACCTAAGACATCATTAAAATATATGCCGATGAATTTGAAGAATATACTATAATTTTGCTATCTTGAGTGGGAAAAGGATCCTTGAAGACAACAGGTGTGGATAGACCTTTGAAAAATTTAGAGATCTCAGATCTATTTGGGCACCCTTTGGTAAAGTGATCCTCTTCACAGATAAGACAAGGATAACGAGGTTTTTGCTTATCATCAGATGGTTCATTATTTTTGGTTTTCTCTTTGGGGGATGAATTTTGTTTACTTTTATTCTTTCCTTTCTTCTTATTACTGGTTTTATATTTAGCTGTAGTTTAGTCTACAACATGAATGTCGGCAGAAGTCTCAAGGGAAGAATCTCCTTTCAGTGAATCTGGTAAAGTTATGATAGGAGAAGTAGTTTTTGAGGACTTCTTTTTACTCTTATTAGTGCTAACTAAACCAATTACACCGTCTGCAGCATGGGAAATTGAAGGAGTTGAATTTATTTGACTATGATGTGGTAAGTCAAGATTTATTTCATGTAAAGTACCAGACTATGTATATACAAGATCTAAGTACTAAGCTTGATCAATGACTTGTTCTTCCGTAACAACCCCTCCCTTAGCCACATCTTCAGTGATCTTTGGAAGAAATTATTTGATAAACCATTCTGCCAAAATATGATCCAGAATATAAAAAAAAGATTCACCAAATGTATTGTACATCTCCATTCATGAATGTGATCTGAGATGTACGTAGACGTAGATTTTTTTAATGAAGTTAAGATTTCTGCACCATTTTCGTATCAAAATGGAAACTGAAAGTGTGTTAAGAAATTTTTTTCTAATGCATTGAAATTTTTGAATGAGTCACGTCGTAGTTCTATATACCACTTTGCAGCTAAACCTATCAGTGTTCTCTAAAACAGTTTTAATCGAATGGAATCATCGATTAAAGAGCTAAATGTGCACTGGAGGTGCTATGTCATGACATGGTTTGAGGGGTCTTCTCCTAATTTACCTTCGAACGTATGAATTTCACTAGGAAACTTATTTGGCATTGGTGGCCAATATAGAAGATAATAAATTGGAGCATTCGTTAGGCGTGACAAATCGAGTAAATCCAAAGTTTTTATGAATGGTAAATGATGGTTAGGGTTTGGCTAAGAAAATTGATACCCTTGTGGAACTATACTAGCACCAGGAGGAGGATATCTAGGATAACTTGGAATAGCATGTGCATTTGGGATTGGAATGCCTCCTGGATAACTAGGGTTGGCTGGACCATGTTGAGGTTGAGGTGGTATCTGATACGTGTGACCAGGGTATGGTTAATGTTGGTATACTGGATTTTTTTCTACAGGTCCATATTGATACTTCCCTTGATATGGTTGATAAAAAAACTGAGGTTGGCTTGTTAAAATTGTACTTGTACCAAGTTGTCCCATAGACATCTGAACAATTGTCTAAACTGTGGGTCCAGGTTGTTGTGCAGCGACTTGAGGGATTTTTTCTGATACTTGAGGGGCTGTAGAAATAGGGGCTACATAAATTCCAAGGATAGGTGTGGTAGGCTGAACAGAAGTTGGTGCAACAGTTTGAGGTGGAGTTCTAGGTGTAATCAGACCATGGTGCTAAATAGTACTAGGTGCAGGCACCTGTGGTATAACTTGAAGCATAGGTTACATAGGTTGCTGGATTTGGCTATAATTAATTGGCTGACCATGTTGGTTATAAGGTACTTTCACGTTAGGTTGAAAATTCTATTGATTCAGTGATGGATTTTACACTGTGTTTACTCCAAGATATGGAGCTCCCATTGAATGTTGTGTTGTGTAAGATGGACAATAACCAGGTTGATAATTTGGAATGTATGTTTGATAGTTGGTTGGATAATTCCCACTAAAATATTGACCTCCGTGAAACAATTGTTTTTCCTGATAAAACTGTGGCCCTAAAAGAGGTTGTTGTCCTTGGAAAGATGGTTGCCCTGGTATAAGGTATTGTCCTTGAAGAGGTTGCAGACCATGAACAGAGTACTTCCGTTAAGGTTGATATTTTCCTTGAGGTATGTACTGGACTTAACGTATGTACTCTCCTTGAGGTGTGTACTGTCCTTGAGGTGTGTACTTTCCTTGAGGTTTCCCCCCCAAGTAGTAAATTACTACCTTGAGGATGACCCCCTGGCTGTAAGTTACTACTATGAGCATCAGGGTTAGGAATGATTCCAGACATCATGTAAACTAGTTCTGCATTAAAAATTTTGGTATGTGATTCATTTGGACCAGGTGATTGTATAAGTTTTTCGGGAGAAGGAGCTACTCCTAAGAAAGTAATAGAAAGTGTCTGGTACCCCGGAGGAACAGACGGAACACCAAACAAATATGATTCTAGTAATGCAGAAAACATGGATGACTCAACAAACATGTTGAATGAAGGTCTGTAATTGCCTCTTGGAATGGCATAAAAATGAATAAGGGGTAGCGAATAGTTTAGACCGGAATTGTGTAGAAAGTCATTTAACTGAGAATACCAAGGATCCTACTTGAAAGAGCTATAATAGTAAATCGATTCACTTGGCCTAAGATCTAAAGAGTCCTAATGTAAAGGAAGAATAACTTCTTATTCTGTGTCAGTAATTTCTTCAATGCTAATGAGGCCAAGAGGAAGGCTCTCAGTGATGCGAAACTTCACTCGTGGTGAATGAGGATGACCAGGCGTTGGAGTGATGAATTCTAAAGCAATCTTAGATGTAGCAGGTTTAGTTTCTGGTTCAAAAATTTCAGGCTCAGTAGCTGATAATTTACTAGTTGTGGAAGCAAGTTCAACTAGTTCAAAAATTGATATTTTCCTTTGAGAACTTTCTGCTATTTGAGGTTGATCTACTTCGTAATCAGGATGTATAATTACTGACATTTCCTTGTGTTCAGTTGATCTAGTCCCTGATGGTTTTCCTTTCTCAGATTTAAGCTTTTATAATTGGCTTGGTGTGTACTTAGGGGGCTTCCCTTGCATTCTACGTTATTGTGTAGGTAATTCAGCCATGATTAAAAATTTAACACACGAAAACGTAAAAAAATTCAAAAAAATATCCTAATGTCTCTAAGGAAACAATCAAATTGATCACACACCTACAAAATATAAGAGATCAATCCACACATAAACAATAGATTTTTGTACTAAAAACACTAGTTGGTGATGAAATCTGATGTCGTAGAATTCTAATGTGGAAATGGCAGTTGGAACAGTTACCCCGATAACCTGATTAATGAAACATTCTGGTGCAAGTCTCTCCACTTATGCCATCTTGAAGTGAATAGTACCCTCCATAAAGTCCAAGTGAGTCTAGTCGATGTCTGCTCCAGGTACAGTGGGACCTTCCATCCACTGTCACATTTGGAAAAAATCTGAAAGCTTATAGTCACCAAGGTCAACAACGGGAAAAAATGTACCTAGGGGAACATTCTACATTCTGATATACACACAAGGGTAGAGTATAAAGCTCAATCCACTTGAAGGCTCCTTGTTTATAATCCAAGGTTTACCAACAAGTGAGCCCAAGCTCCTCGATAATGGTTTCTCCGAGGTTTACCATTTTTAGTACGTGCACATGTGTTATCTTTCCCAATGAGATAGGTACGATTACCTCATTGGTTCCAACATGATCTCGTGCTTGAATATTTTATGAAAAGCTTCCCAGAGAAAAAATGCTACAATTCGATTTTCCTACTGCAATATTTCTACTTGTTTTTTTAAACTGTACTGGAATGTTAATTACAACTTGTTCCAAGGCACAAGCCTAAGCTATGTTGGTGGAAAAGAGCCCTAGAAAATGTAAAATATCTATATTGATTTTATTAAGGCATTGTTTTGAATTTGGTTGTTGCTTAAGATAGAAGGTATGGAAGTGAAAATTCAATGATGTTTGTGACCTGACTGAAAAATACGCTAAATGCATCTAAATGAGAACTGAAACTCTTTTCTTTCAATGAATCTTATTTAAGGGAAAGATTGAGATATTTAACAACTTTCAAAGCACCAATTATTTCATTCATAAACAAAATCTTTGAAAATAAGACGATTTCCTTGAGAACTCAATTTCGCAAAAATGATCTATTACTTGTTTGAAATGAAATTCCTTTATCAATCAGATCAGAAACTACAAATCAATAAACAAACTATTTCCAAAAATAAAACATATCTAAAACTCCTAAAAACATAAATTTCAAAATCAAATAAAAATCTAATTTTGAAGTCTATCTAGAAAGTCTGAGGACGTTTTCTCCTAGTTTGTGATCTAACTAAGAATAATTTGTACTTATCTCAGCATAAATGAAAACATCCAATAATGGTTTGGTGTGAAAATCAGGCTTTAGTAACCTAAAAATCTCTTCCAAATTTGCAAATGAAAATGGAATCAATTTTCATAAAAGAAAGGTTTGCAATGATCTTGATGGCTCAGAAAGAGAATATCATCATACCAGTGAGCTGAGGTATATGAAGGTATATTGTATGGATTAGAAAGAAATTAGGGCAAAAACTCACTAATAAAATGAAAATCGGATGAAAAATCACACAAATGCAAAAGTTGCTGAAAATAAATTCACACATAAGATTTGACAGCTAAGGTAGATTGGGGAAAACACAAAGAATCAGGTAATCTGGATCCTAAAAGATAATTTTAATTTTTTTCAAAAAATTTCCACAGATCCGTAGGTCCTAATGGAGAACAGAGCGGGACCGCACTTTTCTAAACTAAAAGCTGCAGAGGCTACCGCACTGTTTTGAAATAAAAACCGAGGAGGAAAGGAAAAGTACACAAAAAAAAAATATTCAGCTTTTCTTTCCAGGTATTCTTAAAATGTATCTACCCAATCCAATCTCAGACAAATCAAAATGAGATAACTCTCAAAATTCAAACTGAAAAATAAAAAAGGAAAACTAAATTATATTCCCCAATGGAGTCACCATTTTGTTATGTGGATTAACCCCTCTTGCGGACAAGAGCGATCTCTTTGAATAGCTAGAAACAAACATACATTTGTAAATCATTTTATTTATATTATTTTCAATTTAGAATTATTATAAAAAAAAGAAAGAGGACATGCCCTACCTTGAAATCCAACGTTTAGTGCAGTCTTTTATCCAGTCACTCCAAAGAGGCTTCTCTATTATTCAGAACCTACAATCAAAGACAAAGAAAATTCTTAAAAGAACTTGCAACATATAATAATTAAGAACATCTAATCCAACTTAGTGATCAAGGAGTCTAAGTATTGAATTATTCAAATAAGCACAAGAATGACTCAATGAGAAAAGGAGATCCATATGTATTATCTTGAATGAAAACACTAACTTTACAAGCTCATGCCTTGATGTCGTACAAGTTTCTCCTGGGGTTCTCAACAATCCTTCCTCCTTTATTTTGACAGGTCTTCCTCTCTTTGAAACAGCATGAAGTTATGGACATAAGGGTGTGATCATTCTGATGCCAACAACAACTAGTGTAGATAGCATTCTCTCTTGAGAATTTCTTCAGCAAGTAACATGTATGTCTACCCTTGAGACTAAAACATGAGCTCAATTTATAGGGAAATGGAGGTATTTTCAGTTCCATGAAGAGGGGGATGGATTCTACTCATGAAGGGATTTGAGCTCCATAAACCAAAGGATAAGATTCATGAGTGGAGGGATAGAGCTCCATGAGTGGAGGGATAAAGATCGAACTGATCGCACATCTAGAAGCTTCTAGTTGGAAGAATCTTCGACAAGTTTGGCTTCTAGAACTTACTTTTTTATTTATTTGACTATTTACACGGGGGCATAGGTTTTATTAGCAGATCATGCGGGAGTTGTCACAGGCTATAGAACAAGTATCCACAAACCTGGAAGAAAAGGCTAGCAAAATTTCAGAGGTAGAATTTTAAGGGTTTTAATGAGCTTTTCTCGAATTCCAACACTTGGTTTAGGAACGTTAGGGTTTTTAACTTCTAAGGGAGAAAAAAATAGGTAGTGATAGACCTATATTGACAGTCAAATTTCATGGTGATAAAATAACGTGTAACACCAAATTATCAGAGCTACATGTGGCTTTTCACAAAATGTCTCAATTCCCAAATCCAGATAAAACTTTGTAGGATAGATGCAAAACTCTCCTTCAAAAATCTACGGTTGAACCTGAAGACCCAAGTGCTAGGCCAAGGGGCCAAATTCTTGTTCCCGTGAAAATGTTTAAGCATGTGGCCTTTAATTTTGTATGATGTATCTATTATAGTTAAGGGATAGATAGAATAGCTAGATAATAGGACAAATGGCTAAAAAACAGATGTACCTTACGACATGTGTTTCTAGTTGTTCCTGAACATGATCATTTTCTTCAAAAAAGTTATCGAAGAACCCATTGGGGGTTTTAATTTTTTTCTCCAAAGACAAGTTCTAACTAATTTTACTTTGTAACGTGTTCAAACTATTTTGGGAAGTTAATGGAAAAGTTTCAAATGATTCTTGGTATCTTGATTTTACAATATGTTTGATTTCCTTTGTAACTTTACATTTTTACTATTCTTTTTTGAAACTTGTGTAATTAATTTGTTGCTTTCTTTCATTAACATATTTATCAATGTTGTGCTAATAGTTGAGACACCTATAATTTCTATTTAAGAAACCTTAGTGAAGTGCTCTCTAGTTTTTGCATCTCAGTTTCCTTCATTTGATGTTCTCTACAGAAGATATAATTCATAGGATTTTTTTTATCCCTTTGTTTTAAATCTTGAATTCCTTAATGTTCTTCTATCTATACTACCATGTCAATTTTAAGGCTATAATCACAAATAAATAGGCCAATTTAACTTATTGGTTAATTTTCCTAGGAATAGGTCACATTACCACTAGAGGGTCTTGGCTAGGAAAAGGTATAGTCCAAATGTATAAATAGCGATTTAATTTTGAGCAAAGTGTGCAAATATTTCAAGGAATTATATCGATGTCCTAGGCACTAAACTTTTTCATCCCAAAGGTTGTCTCTAGGAGCTACAATATGCTACATTGTCTTGCATATATTCTTTAGCCCAATGTTTTGGAAAAAAGAATTGATAAAGCCATCATTCGATAATGTTTTATAAGGACTTGATGATATTGAAAGGTTGGTGATTTATAAGGGTGCTCTGATTAATGGGAGCACAAAACAACTCAATCTACATATAAATAAACAAATCAAAACAACAACTACAAATTAACATATTAACATAACAACACCCAACTAAGTTATTGAAAGTAAAAAAGTGATATCTTATTCTCCATCCAGATAACAAAATCATACCACCTTTTTTCTTGTATCACATCGAATTCCAATTATGATGGATAATGGCCATATTTTTTTCTCCTGTCAAAACATGATAGATGGTTAAGTTAAAGTAATTAATATCCAATCATTTAAGATTTTGTACAAAATTAAAAAAAATATAATTTTAGATATTAAATATACCTAAAAATTTGCATGCCAAGGCTTCTAAACATGTCATATATTAGGCAAGTCTGACCTTCAAGGCCTTGTCCTGAAACATACACTAATTCAATTTAATTATGTACTAGGAAAATATAAAATTTGTTTAATTAATATGAAATAATATCATGACCAAATTTAAATACGTGTGTTCTCTCTTCGCCAAACTTCCTTTGTGCATCTTATCTATCATATGATTTCACAAAATATTTCCATACTTCCATGCTTAAATAAATTGTCCATATTTTGGGCCTTAGCTCAGGTGGAATTTATTTTAACTTTTTCATTTGGTTGCAACAAAATCTCTTTCAGTTTTGATTCATTTATTTTTTTACGTTCTTTACTGACCATCATGTCCAAAATTCAATCTACATCTCATGAATCACTCCCTTTTGAAAGTGCATGGGTATCTTCAGTAATCGAAGGTGTAGATTATCTTTGAAGCGTTGAAGCCATGACTCCTTCAACCTATGATTTAACACTTTCCCGACATCTATCATTCTGATTTTGCCATAGACAATATAATATTCTATCTCAGTTTCATATGTTCCAACGAAATATGCATAAGTACCTATACTTGTGGTGGAAGGAATTTATGTCCCAAGAGTAGGTGGCACATTCGATCTCTTTGTTCCCTATTATATATTCTTAGAGTTCATTGTGTGACTTTTTTCCTATATATTTTGCTCGATCTAGGAGTTGATGGGGAATTAATTAATTACCTTCGACATGGTTTCTTTGTTTTTTTTTTATTGTAGTGCCTTTAGTTTCTTCTTCCATGTATTTGGAAAGCATGGAAAAATCCATACCTTCTCATTTTTCATTGATTCTAGCCCCAATATAGAATTCACTACCTCTTTCAGTTTCTAAATGTCCTCTCCTTATATACGTACAATAAATTTTTTATTTTAAATTGATAAATAAAAAAATAAAACCTAATTTCCTCTTTTATAATTTTGAAACTAAAAAATAAAAATTACAAATCAAACAAGCAATGGAATCATGTACAAATCTATAAATTGAGTATGAAATACCTCATTCCCTCAAGAATAAGACCCCATTATTCATTTCCCTGTGTTGTTTCTTGACATTTTTTGGCATCCTAGGGTGAATTTGTTTCCTCCAGACCATGGAAAATACCTTCTCTTTGATCCCTATGTTTTTCTCCCATCCCTCTAACTATTTTAAGAAACATTAGTGCAAAATTCATGGAACGGGGTTTCATTTTCATCTTTTGTAGGGTTGAATGAGATGCAAAAATTGATTTCATCACTTCTAGAGGTCGAACCAAACCAAAAAAACAAACTTTTTTGACTGAGATCGAGAATAGGGGAGGATATTTCCATCAATATCTCTTCCAACCATCAACAAAGATCCAATTGATTAGTTATTTTCTTGCATAGCCTGAATGTGTTACTTCATCTGTGGTCTACTCCAAGTTCACGTAGAACTTCAAAGCTCCCTTGATTTTAAACTGGTGAGTATGAGAATGGAAATATGGTGAATGTATTACATTGTTTTGGTTGAATAGTCAGGATACACAATAGGTTTATCGATTGCATGGGTGAATTATAAATTGGTGGGAATTTTTTTCAATATGCTTGAATAGTCAGTGGTAATTTGTGCATTATTGGTGTTAGATTTATGTATGACTATTGGATAAAAAATGTAGTCTATTTGGGGCGCAAAATGGGGGGATAAATGAAAATAATTTAGCACTTATAATATTGCATGTTTTCCCTCTATCTAATTTGTATTCATTATCGTATTTCCACTTTGCAATGTTTATGTCGGAGGCTTCCACATTATGAAGGGCTTGAATTAAGTTAAATGAAAATATGAAGAAAAAAAAAATAGTCTATTATTTTTCATAATACTCATCTATGATTTATAATAGTTGTGTCATGTCACCATATTAGGAGTATAAATCAACAAAAAATTGATATCTTTATAATAGGGGCATTTCCGTTAGAAAGGTAAGGTGAAAACTAGATGATCTTAAATCGATTTTGTGTTTAGATAATTGGATGAAGCAACTAAAGAGTGCATAGATGTTATGTGATTTATGTCATTTCTATGAGATACGGGATCTAGAACAGGCCATGGACAAAGGATGTGGATGATGTTTACCTACTAAATCAATGAGAGGAAAGTGGGTGACCATAGAATTTGATATGGTATCTATAGATACAATAAAGGTACCAAGATAAAGAAACCTCAACAAAAGGAGGATGGCGTTTATGAATTTACAAATGCTACAACATAGATTAGATAAAGCTATATAAAATATGTTGTTCTTTTTAAAAAATGAAAAACATGATATCAACATGTCAAATATATGAGCAAAGTGAGAATTTTTGTTGGATAACATATTGGTTGAAATTATATAATTGGTTTACTAAACACTGTTATAGGTCAATTCGGGCACCAATCCAAATGACCTGGTTAACTAGACATCATCTCCAGAAGCAATGAATAGGGTCTATCATCCCCTATCATTTCACTCGCTACATGCCCTAAGACAAAGAACAAGACAAATCATCCATGAATTTCATTGCAAAGCTTTCCAAGATTTGAAGTTTATATTATATCATATGAGAGCTCACCAACGCTGCCTCTCAAGGAGTCAAGTGTGTTTCATATGCAAGTAACCCCACTCAAAGGTGCTTTGCAAAGCACTTCTCGACACTCATAGGTGCATTGGTCACATTGGGAGCGAAATTCTCATTGTTCTAGAATCTCCACTTGGCCAGTGCCTTCGAGAAGAGTTCTCATGTGTCAAACTTCGAATCGATGTGTCCATTTGACATCTCTGTGATTGGGAACATTTCTTGCCTATTATTAGAAATTCATTGATTGTAAAACTACCTTCAGATCCTCTATAAATTGAGCACAAATCCTAGTACTTAAGGAGGAAGACTTTAAGTAGAGAAATGATGGTGGAATTTCAATTGAGGAATTGATTTGAGTGACATATTGCTGAAGCGATGTGCATTGTGATGAGGCTGGTATGCTACTAGAGATGGTGACACTAAATAAATCACTGGGTTGTAACCTCCCCTTCTATCCATTAATAAAGATTGTTGCTTAATTTCCCACATATGTATCTGTATAAGCTTTTTTCTTTCATATTATGAATTATTATCTGATGTATATGGTTTATGTTTCATTGATTTAACGAAATAAATTGAATATACATCTGTATTATTGCTATATTTTGTTGTTTATTGTTCACCTTTGCAGGAAATATTTTGGCGATCTACCTCAAATTTGAAGCTATAAAAAAAGTGACAAAAGGAGAATAGGAAGCACTTGAACTCCAAGTAAGTTCTTTGATATGTTCTGTGTGTTTATTTACTATTAGGAAAATTAGTTGCAAAGTATTTAATCTATTGTTCTAGATGAGCACCACATCTAGGGAATAATGTTTTATCCATAATCCATAATTCTGCATAACAAATTGCCGACTCCACTAGGGAGTTTACCCTTCAACCTTGGTGTATTTTCCTCTAATTGTCTCTATTTATTCACCCAGTAGAATTTACTCAGAAATATTATGCTTTTTGAAATCAAAATTTGCATTAGAAGTGTGTTAAATAGTTTGGTTTTCATTCTCTGACTACGCTCAATGCACTGTTGAACAAGACATAGTGCTTTGCATAGCATTGTCTCCCTTCCAGGGGTGCATTGCAACACACAGTCTCCCCTTAGTGATTGAGTTTCCCCCTAAAATCAACCAAATTCCATTGATTTTGTCATTGAATTTTCTTTTATTTTTTTGTTTGTTGTGTTTTGAAGATTATGATGCCTCATATTGATCAGTGACCTTACCTACTCCTTCCTCCTTTGAAAGAAAATTTTGTTGAATGTTTCTTTAAAGTGTTTTTATTTATCATTAATGAATTAATTTCAAAGTATTTTCATTGCTGCATTAGATCCATTTTCTTTTGAAAAAGGAATTTTTCGTTAAATTCTTCGTTTCCTTACACGAGAAATTGTTGTTAAATTCGTCATTTTTCCTTCAAAAGAGAAATTGTTGTTTAAATTCTTCATTTCTAAAAAGTAAAAGGATTTTTTTTATAATGATTTGATGCACTTAGTTTCCTTTTATGCATTCATAACATTGAAGGGATTGAAAAGAAAAACCTACATTTGCATGTAATGGATTGTGTGTTTTGCAAAAGGAACAATTCGGAAAGTTGCATTTTAGTTTGTGCTCTTTGATTGTTTGCTCTCAAATTGATTGCTCTTTCCTTCTAGTAGCTAGGATTTTCATTGAAAAACTAAAAGTGAAATATTGCTTATCATTTTAGTCTTCATTTTAGGAATTTCCAATACATCATCTCGGTGAACCTTGAAAGGAAAATTGATAAACAATATCAATTTAAAATTTATCTCAATTTACCTAACAAAGCATTGGAACCATAACGATAACATTTAGATGGTCTAGGCTAGAGACGTGTTTTGGCGTTGCAAAACATAACATTTGACGTTAATTTTATGCGATGCATTCCGAGTGTGATACCTCACTCAACGTATGTAAGTATATCGTAGCTCGTCCACATACTTTTGGGTATATTGAGCAGCGTTACAGTACAAAAAGTATAAAGGAGTGCTCTCACTATGCGGTTTTGCATCAGACAATGCTAATACGGAATTGGGCCACCATGTACCTTTGGTAATATTTGGGAGGATAAATTTAGGTTGTTATCCATCCATAGTGAGCCAAGTTGGCTGCCTTGTAAATTGTGATACACCAAAAAAAGCATTCGTGGAAATTTCCTGCCCATACTTCTTGGTTCGCCAAGAGGTATTATACAGTTCACAGTTTCTTGGTAAACCTTTTACCTAGCATTACCCTTTTATTTTGTTTATTTTTTTTTGGTTAAAATAAATTAGTAATCGTGGAAGAACAAAATCCTTTCTCCTTTAATTCATGTAGATTATAATTGAAACCACCTTTACCACCATAAGTTACTCCTGGTCGGCGAAGGTGACAACACTCTACCGAATCAAGTACTATTAGTATCTCTAGTGAAACATCATCTTCCCATATACCAGAGTTGGTACAAGTTGTTTCTACACATCTCAGTTCATCTATTTTTGTCGAGATGGAGTCCTCACAACTTCCCATGGTCACGATCCATCCAATTAGTGAGACCATACCTCTTGGACCTGACGTTGTTCAACCAGAAGTTGATCTAGATCATGTCTCTTTTTTGCCAGAAAATCTGCATCTCGAAGTTGAACAACCATAATTTTCTCCTCCATTGGTCATCCCACAATTTTCTGTAGCCATTGAGTCTCTCATATCACACAGTGTTAGGTGGATAAATCGTTCTTGCGGATAAGATAGATCTCCCTAGTATCCTATGATAATTAGAAAAAAACAGACAGATGTAAACTACTCTCTAGATTATATTTGATCTAGAATTATCTACAATGAAGGATTTAGGACTTACCTGTAGTCCATCGTTGATCATAGTCTTCTTTACTGTCGCTTTGAATACGTCTCCTTTCGGGATCTGCAATCAAAAACATGAAATAATTAGAAGCACCTGCATAATATAGACTAATTCATAAACCATAAATCTATCTTGATGATCAAGGAATTGAAGAAATAATCCAATCAAATAAACAAATTGTTGAGAAAACAGGATCCATTTGTATTATCTTTGATGAAAGAAGGAGCCTTACAATCTTGTTCGCCTCGATGTCGTACAGGTCCTTCCGAGGTCCGGAACAAGAGTTTCCTCTACTTTGACAAGCCTTTGCACTCTCACGACTAACATACACATGAGTGTGTAATAATTCCCATATGGTAATCAGTTAAGAGTGTCTGAGTTTTTCCAGAAATTCTCCTCAAAAAATCTCAAAGCCTAACTCCCCTTGAGGCTGAACTATGGCCTCAATTTATAGCAAAAGAGAAGATGTTGCAGCTCCAAATAAGAGGGGATAGAATCCTCTTTCAAAGGGATTAATTTCCATATACCAAGGGGTAGGATCCTTTAATGGAGAGATGAATGTACATGAAAGGAGCGAAATTTCCACCGAATAATTACTTCCAGAAGCTTCTAAATTCAACTAGCTGAGCTTTCAAATTTTATTTTTGCCTTCACTTTAACTTTTACAGGAATCCGCACCTTTAATGAAGAAAAAGTGTGGCCAGTTCTGCATGTTCTAGAACAAACAGATGTGGCACTGCTGATAATACTAAGAGAAAGTGTAGTACAAGTATTTTTATGATTTTTATAAGCTTTTCTCTCAATTTCAAGGCTTCGTTTTGGGAACTTGATGTTTGTAGACTTCGAAGGGAGTATTTTATGAGTAATGATGAACCCATACATATAGTAAAACGTCATGGTGACAATTTTAGTGTAACAAATTTCCCCCTAAAGTGTGAAGTCTGAGACCATTCAAAAGAGTGATGGGCTTTATCATTTCGAGGATTAGCTTGTGGACAGTCTAGTCAAAATCCTGCAAAAACCTTCAATGCAAAACATATATATATATATATCATCGCTGAGGTAGGAATTCCCATACTCAGATCAAACACTAATTAAAACTTGTTCTGATGTAGAAATGATTTTACTATCACATCAATAATGTAGACACAGTATGGATGCAACCATATGTTTATGAATAGTGTACTGCATAATGAATAATAAAACTCCTCGAAGCTTGGATGGTGGAAACTCTAGGGTCTTGATTTCTGCTACCCGAACTATTATGATTCTCTCCATGTGATTGATTGTGTCGAATTAAAACATGGCAGAAACCACTTGATTACTAGTCAATGATGTGAATTGTTAACAAGTGTGAGAGAAACACCCAATAATGACAATTTCTATCAAATTAATCATTACAATCCATGAAATGTGAATAAATGATCTGAAGTCGAACATTTCACGGAATCATTTGATCGAAGGTCAATGATGCAACCTTTTGTCGAAGGCGAGAAACTTTCCATTAAGGCATGTAGATTCCAAGCTATTAAAGGATTCTAGATAAACTTCCTAGATGATGAGATTTCGTCGATAGAATGTGATCCGTCGTAGGAAAGCCCACGACATGAAACCATTAGATCAAGTTTTGTAGAAATATTTTGTAATTACTGACTTAGGGATGGTCAATGTGAATGGAGACATATGTTTTCAATGAATGGTTTATTTGAATTGTCCTCTTGAACACATAACGACACTGCAGATGGTTTGGTGACAATTGACCTAAGCTAATACCCAGAAACCAGCTGAAGACTTTCAAAATGGTTTGATTAAATGATAGGCAAAGGATTTTCCCAACCTAGGTAGATGTGTGACAAAAAGTGTCATGTTCAAGAGTGGTAAACTTCTTTTTAAACGAAGTGTGACAAACAGATTCATTTTCTCTCTTTTTCCCCCACCATTTTTGGCAAGTACCTCTTTATTTTTGACAAGCTTGAGGAGGATAACATTTTCTTCTTATATAATATCATCATTTGGATGAGTCCAACTTAGTTTAAAATCGAACCATAAGAAGGAGTAGTTCGTTCCTGTTTGTAATCGATAGGTCCTTTACTGTTAAATTTTAACGAGTTCAGTATAGGAGAAACTCGGTGTTACAATTTTAGGGAGTCAGAAGAAAAACATAAGGAAACTCCTTGGGTGTATTTTTTCGTAAATTTAGTCTCTCAAGCCCGAAAAAGGATAAAACAATACAGGAGAGAACTCTATTGACCATGATTAGTCAATGTATACCTTTTTTGTAAATAGTCCATTTCGGTCCGAAAAAGGGGTAAACTTATAATGAAGGCATGACTGTTTGTTTCCTTTAACGAGTTTGAATATTCAAGTACTCAGCAATATTTTCATCTTTAGAGAGTCTAAAAAGGTCTTAAAAGAGAACTCCAAGGTTTGGCTTTTCGTAATTTTCAAGAGTCCAAAAAAGTGATAAAATTATACTCAGTAGTTTCTCTTTCTCTGTAAGTTTTAACGAGTTTGAAAAAGTGATAAAAATGTACTCATTTGCTTTTTCATAATTTTTACTGACTTTGAAAAAGTGATAAAATGTATACTCATTCTCTTTTTCATAATTTTTGGCGAGTTTGAAAAAGTGATAAGAAGTATAATCCTTTGTCAAAAGGACCATTTTACCTGAAAAATCTTGTATTCTGCACAAAAACTCAAAAATTAAACATACCTATTTATAATTAATAAAAATAATTTGGAAAACAACTTTTCAAAGTGGAAAATAAATAAAATTATATTTTATTTATTCAAAAAATCTTATAAAAAGGAATTTTTCTAAATCATTTTTACTATTTGGTTTCAGAGTGAAAATTGAGAGCTTTTGGTAAAAAACGTTCAGGAGGAGATTACGGAAGATTCACCCATCAGAATTGAAAACCGTCAGTTCCAAGTAATCCACATCATCCTTACCTTCATTTTTGTTCATTTACTTTCTTAATTTAGAGCTTAAATTGATTTTAAGGAGGAAAATATGTTCAAAAATCCGCTCACGGGGGTTTCTAGGTAAAACACATGACACCCGCGGACCCCGACAATTTTGCAGAGGGAAAATTGTCGTGGTCTCGCACCTTATGCATAAGACACGTGTGGATCCATGCAATTTTTTATGCAAAAAGTTTGGAGGCACCGTAAGAAAAAATTAAATGAACAAATATCCCAAATTAAACCAAATTTTCTCACTCAAATTGTTTCTGATCTTTCAATTTGTCCATTACAGGATATCTACAATGCTTGAGTGGAGATAACATGAGCATGAATAGGTTGGCGATGCAGCCATGTTACATCCTCCCACATTACGTGTATTAAGATAATGTGGTTGGTACAAATTTTTGGCCATTCAGGGTATGAGGGCTCAAGTAGATTTACTTACCTGGCTAGTAAACAAATGGGATGTCCAGGAACAATGCTTTATCATTGAAGGTCACCTACTCGAAATTGAGCTAGAAGATATATATTTTCTCACTGGTTTATAAAATAGGGGTGAGCCACTCTCTTTGTTTGGGGCTAGGGCAAGTGGCCAGTCTGTTGCTAGCCTTCAGGAAGAATTTTGCAATGAAGAAGCGGACCCCAAAGATAAACGCATTAACATAAAAACCATTATTCGTCTTGAGCTCAAAGTGGTTGTGTTTATGGTAACCCGGTTGTGTGGAAGCGTAACTTCACATGTTACTACAAGATCCCAAATGCAAACTGTTGTTGATTGCTTTAGAGGCACCATTTTCAATTGGTGTGAGGCAGTGTTGGCCAATGTCAAAGGCCAACTGACTAGAGAAAAAAATCAAAGTTGAAAAACTTCAGGTATACAGCGATTGTGGTCACATTTTCTCTAGAAAGAATTCCTTCACTTGCCCCACAGCTAATTTCATTTGATCATGGTAGAGTCAAAGAGCCTCAGATGGTCTGATGGGTTGCATTGATGGTCCGTCATAGTGAAGGTAGCGAGATTGTTCATTTTACTCCAGCTTATTTCCATTGGTTGGAGAACCAAATCTTTGCGATAGAAGATTTTCCTTATGCTGGGATAGATTTCCGCGGAAATCAAGAGATGTCTCTTCCTCCAAGGACACAGTGGGATGACTCAGGTAAGAATCATTTTGACATGTTCTAAATTCTAATTTTTAATTTGTTTTTTGAATCTTCTGAAATTGATGACAAAAAATTCAAATGCAGATGTGGGTCCATGTCGACCAGCCACTCTCCGTCATTTTGACAAGAAGACAAGAGATCCAGCTGCAGCAGCAGCACCACCACCACCACAGGATCAGACAACAGAGATCCTTACCAACCTGGAAAACCATCTGGAGCGGTTAACTTTAGATATTCTAGAGGCTACCATAGATGACATTTCGCTCCACTTATAGAGATATGTTATCGGGGTTCTAGAACCATTCAGGATATTTCTGATCAAGGTGGCACGGGCTGTAGTGTTTTATCATGATCATCACCACGGATAGTGGATGATTGATTATGTAGACTTATATCAATTTTTGTATCACTTTTTTCCGATCATAAGGCGTTTTGAACCTATGATCGAGGATGATGTAATATTTTTGAAAACACTACTCTTATGCTATGATATTACTACTATTTCCAATTATCTTTCTAACATGTTATCAAATGTTATTTTGATTTACTACTTTAATTATCGCAAATGTCTGTTTATAACAATAGAAGCTACTTCATCAGCTAATGTATTTAAATTTCTCGAAATGTGTTAATACTCAATATAATCAAATTCTCATTCTAAGAGACGAACATTAAAAAATAATCTTAACAACACTGGGTTTCTAATTGCGTATACTCTATTAAATTGTAATACAATGAGTTCAGAATCTAATCTAGTGATCAAACTTCGAATTCCAAATGAAATGGATTCAGAAAATAACTCAATAACTGCGCTATACTCTGCAATATTGTTTGTTATTTGACCAAGGCTTACCCCATGCATAGATACTAGCTCATCAGTGGATGAATAAATAACCCAATCTGGGGAAGAGATGTTCCATGTACTACGACAAGCACCATCAACAAAACCAATGTATGTTTGAAGGGACGTCGATATCTGCAAAATCAAGAGTGATCCAGATAAGCAGGGATAGTAGTAAAAGCACACTTAAACTAGGCACTCTCTTCTAATCTACAACATGCCAGTTTATGAAAATAAATAATATAGAGGGAAGATCTGCACACAAGAATCAAACATAATATCTCTTCATATAAAGCCCATTTTTGGGTTTTCCTAAAGAGACCCCATCAAACTCAATCAGTTCATAGGCCCCTTTTCCAAGTTGTTGCTTGACAATATAAGGACCATGCCACATGGGTTCAAATTTCCCAGCCCCTAGCTTATCATTAGATTGATCATAAACTAATACTAGGTTTCCTTCTGAAAAAATATGAGGTGTAACACTTCCATCATACTGAGCTTTCATTCGTTTCGCATGAGCTTCGGTAGCTAATGCAGTGGTGCCTCGATTCTCATCTAATTGAGCTAAGTAAAAAAAGTGTTTCTCCTCTTAAGAAGTGACTGGTAGTAACTCTATGGCTAGTTGGAGTGACAGTATCTCACATTCAATCGGTAATACCACTTCTAAACTGTAAACCAGTTGAAAAGGGGTAAAACCTGTCGATATTTTTGCTGAGGTTTTATATGCCCAAAGTGCTGAAAAAAGAATGGTATGCCAATTTGATTTATGAATTCTGATTATTCATTTGATCATGGTGACTAAAACTTTATCGATAGCTTCAACCAGACCATTAGCCTATGGGTAATATGGTGTAGAACTATCATAGCGCAGGGCAATTTGATCAGTTAGTTTGGTCATCATGATGTTTCGAAAATGACTCCCATGGTCAGTAATTATCACTTGGGGTACACGGAAATGAGAAATCACATGATTGAACATGAAAGTAGCTATAGTTTTGCCATCTTCCGTGAATGTAGGCATCGCCTCGGCCCATTTGGTAAAATAATCTACTGTGAGAATAATATACCCATGCCCCTCGGCCGAGTGAGAATTACATGTAATGAAGTCAATGCCCCATTTTGCAAAAGGACCAAAAAAATTATAGGGTGAAGAGGAGTGGGTGGTGCACGCATATTTTGATCAAATATTTTACAGTTGTGGAATTTTCAGATAGCAGAAATACAATCTTTAAATAAGGATGGCCAAAAATAGCACGTGCGCAATATCTTTTGTACTGTGGCATACCTAGACATATGACTGCCACATCCTCTAGAGTGACAGTCCTTTAAAACCTTTTCAACTTCGTCAAGAGGGAGACAACGTCAAAAAATAGAGTCTGCACCACAACGGTATAGTGTGTCACCAACAATATCATATTGCTAAGACTGGAAATGTATTTTTTGTCGTTGTGACCGTGAGAGTTCGAGACGAAAAGTTTGAGTTTGGAGATAAATGATGATATCTCCATACCAAGGATCGATGGTACTGATAAGAAACAATTATTCATCCACGATTGGATTTTCTACCACAGTTTCCGTATTAGTACATGGGGAGTCACGCATAATTTCAGTGAATACCAATGATTTCTTTGATTTGGATTTTTCAAATTCCAAATCAAAATCCTATATGATAACAATCCATTTGGAGTATTTTCCCCCTAGTAATTGTTTGGTCAAAATATACATCATAGAGTTACAATCAAAAATAATTGTTGTTTTGCGTAACAGTATGTAATGAAAAAATCGTTGGATAGCTTGAACTGCTGCCAAGGCCAATTTTTCCACATGTGAGTACTTATTTTTGGTCGGATGCAGATTGCGAATAAGATAATATATCACATGTTCATTGTGGAATTCATCTTCCTGAACTAAGACCATGCTAGTCATAGAATTGGAGGCTGCTAGGTATAAAAAGTAATCCTGGTTGTAATTGGGAGGATGAAATAATGGTGCATGGGTCAACGCGTGTTTAAGAGCATCAAAAGATCAATCAACGATCTCATCCTGAAAGAAATGAATATTCTGCTTTAACAACCTGGTAAAACCTTTGGTTAACTCAGCATAGTTAGGAATGAATCAATGTAAAAAGTTCGCTTTCCCTTTGGAGTTGGCGAAGAGTATAAGGAGGAGGTAAATTGATGATAGCCTCAACCTTCGATGGCTCGACACGAATGCCTTCCTTTGAGACAACAAATCCCAAAAATTGTCCAGATTAAACACAAAAGACACATTTGTGAGCATTCAAACGAATCCTATAACTCCTACATCTCATAAAGATAGCTCGTGGATGAGTAAGATGATCTACTCTGTGCGATGAATGAGCAGGTAAATCATCGAGATAGGTTTGCACAATGTGTTTAATGTCATGAAATGCATAAGACATTGCCCTCTGAAAATTTTCGCCAGCGTGCTTAAGTCCAAAAGGTAATTTGCAGTAAGAAAAAGTCCCCCACGAACAAATGAAAGCTATTTTGGGTTGATCAGTAGGGAGTATGTTGATTTGATTGTAGCTCGAAAATCCATCCATAAACGAAGACATTTCACTTCCGGCACAATCGTCAATAATTTGATCGATATAAGGGTTGGATAATTTTCTTTTGTACACGCTCGATCTATATCCCTATAATTGATACATAATCATATTGTCCCTTGTTTTTATTAACAGGAACAATATTAGATACCCAATCCGTTAAAGGAATTGGATAAATAAAGGCTGCACGAAGTAATTTCTCAACTTTTGCTTTAATAGCGCTAGCTTTTCGCAGATATATCTGACGTAATCTTTGTCGAACAGGTTTAGCATCCAGGTATGTTTTAATTTCATGAACAACAATTGATGGATCGATTCCTGGAATTTCTTCATATGACCAAGAAAAAATGTCACGAAATTCTTGAAATAGGGCCTTATATGCTTGGATTTCATCTGGCGTACAAGAAGCACCTATATGAATGTTTTCAACAATTCCTGGTTTCACTTAGATGTCAATAGGAACTGTCATAGAAATTCTTTCTAAGTTCAATTCAGAATCGCAATTCATGAAAAGATTCCGAGGTTCGTTGACATAATCAGCGATAAAAATGGAGGAAAAATCAGTTTCAAAATGATCGGGATGAGGTACAAATGAAGATTGATGATGCAGATCTTCCCATGGTAATTGTTCTATAGACAAAAATTCATGAATATGCTCATTAGTATTGAGTATTTGTTGAACGGGAGCTGAAATTGATGGCGAAGCTAAGCTGGATATCTAAAGTGATTCCTCATTGATCACATTCACTAGATCAGGTTTAGTTGAAGGAGTATTAGAAAATTATGTACTTCCTGATATGCTAATTCAAAAGGACTCAAAGGCATCGCGCCATCAAAAGAATCCAGTTCTGAGTCTGAAGGTACTATCCAAGGATCATCAAAGGAAATAGCACTTGATATAATCATATTGATATTAGCAATAGGAGGTGGTACGTTGGGAGAAGGCAGGGAAAAAGTTCCTAGTAAAGAAGAATCTTTAATTAAACCTACTCCAACATCTTTATAAGGGATAGTCAATTTTCCAACATGTTGGATGCTATCAGTAGTGACTGGGTCGGATGAATAATATGAGAGCTGATCTATTTTAATGATCTTTCCTTTATGAGGAAACATGATGAGATGAAAGACCGATAATACAACATCATTCATAGCGTAAGACCAACTATGAGCCAGGAGAAAGTTGCAATCCAGTGGGGCACAAACCACTTCCACATCTAGATTAATAGTTTTTCCTTTGACCTCTATAGGTAGATCGTGTAAAATACCATACAGATGGAATCCTCATCCATCAAAAGCTTTGAGGATATTCGGTGATTGGTTAAGTTCCAGAGAACCAAGTGATTTCCAACATTTTAACGACACGATACATGTAGAAGCCCCTTCATCAATAACAATACAAAAGCAACGTTTGTTTTTTACTAAAACTGGAATTTGAAAAGCCATTTGATGAGGTAGGTAGGGTGTAAAATTTTCCAAATCGAAGATCATTAGGTTCGAATCCTAAATATCTACGGCTCGTATAGCTGACAATAGTAATTTTCTTTTGGCTGGACATGATTGCAGCACTTCCAAAGCCAACATTTCTAAAGGGGAAATCACCAAGTCTTCAACAATATTGTAGTTCTGAGCAGCTCTCGCATGTGGATTGAAAGCTGATTTACGAAGTACACCTTTAGTAGGCAGTTTGATTACTAAGTCAGGATTTGGTTTCTCGATCTGTAGTGGATTAGAAACTAAGGGAGATGTAGTTGAGGCTGAATTATAATTTTCTACTTCTTTACCACCAACAGGATTTTTACTACCATAATCTTGCTATCGCGTCGCAACCATCAAGATATCTTCTAGCATATTCGAGGAAGATCCAATCATGTTACTATCTTGAGCAGGAATGGGATCCTTCAAGACAGCAGGTATGGGCGAACCCTTAATGAATTTCCATACCTCGGCTCTATGCGATCACTCTTTAGTAAAGTGATCCTCATCACAGATCAGACAAGGATAATGAGGTTTTCGTTTATCGTCAGTTGGTTCATTTTTATCGTTTTTATCTTTTGAAGATGATTTTTTTTTTTTTATTCTTACTTTTCTTCTTACCACCAATTCTAGGTTTGGCTGTAGATGATTCTACAACATGAATATCGGCAGAAGTTTCAATGGTAGAATCTCCTTTTGGGGAATCAGGTAACGTTATAATAGGAGAAGTCATCTTGGAATATTTCTTCTTACTCTTGCTAGTGTTAACAGAACCAATTACACCATCAACGGCACGAGATCCTGAAGGAGTTGTAGTTGACCGATCAGGTCTTGGTAAATCGAGGACTTTGTCATATAGAGTACCTGACTGTGTATATATAAGGTCAAGGTACTAAGCTTGAGCAATGACTTTCTCTTCTGTAATAATGCCTCCTTTGGCCACATCTTCAGTAATTTTTGGAAATAATGATTAGATAAACCATTTAGGCAAAATCTGATCCGAGATAAAGACTTTCACTAAACATTTCCTACCTCTCCACTCATGAATGTGATCAGATATGTACGTAGACATAGATTGTTTTAATGAGGTCAAAAATTTCGTACCATTGTCGTATCTGAGAGGTAACTGAAAATGGGTTAAGAAAGTAGTAGCTAGTGCATTAAAACTATTAAATGATCCTTGTGGTAACTCAATGTACCATTTGGCAGCTAGACCAATGAGAGTTCTCTCAAAAAGACGTAATCGAAATGAATAATCGATTAGTGAATTATATGCACACCAGAGGTGATAAGTCATAACATGATTAGATGGATCTTCTCTTGACTTACCTTCAAAATTTGGAATATCACTGGGTAACTTATTAGGCATCGGCGGCCAATACAGAAGATAAAATATGGGATCATTTGTAAGGCATGATAGATCAGGTAAATCTAAATTTTCTATGAATGGTAACTGATGGCTTAGAGGGTCTTGATAGCCTTGTGTGATAAAACCAGTTCCAGGAGGAGGATATACAGGGTATCCTAGAATTGGATGTGCATTTGGAATTGTGAAACCTCCTGGATAACCAGGATTAACCAGACGATACTAGGGTTATTAAGGTACTTGATAAGTATACCCAGGATACGGCTGATACTGATATGTTGGATTTTGTGTAGCATGTCCAAATTGATACTACCCCTAGTGCGGTTGATAAGTAAATTGTGGTTGAATAGTGAGAATCGTACTTGTACCAGATTTTCCTATAGGCGTCTAGACTGTAGTTTGAATTGTAGGTCCTGACTGTGGCACAGATATTTGAGGAATTTGCACTGATACAGAGGTAGTAGAAACAGGAGCTGCAGATACGCTAGAAATAGGTGTGGCAGGTTGAATAGAAGTTGTAGAAGCATCAGAAGATTGAGGTGGAGTTCTAGGTGTACTAGGCCCAGGTTGCTGAACATAACCAGGTGCAGAGACTTGAATGGTAGTCTGGACAGGTTGCCGGGTCAGACCAAAACCTATAGGTTGTCCATGTTGATTAGGTAACTGCACATTGGGTTGTAAAGTCTCTTGAATTTGAGATGGATCCCACACCATATTAATTCTAGGGTATTGACCCATAGAAGGTTGTTCATATGAAGGACCATATCCAGGTTGAACGTAAGTTTGATAATTAACTGGAAAATTTCCAACTCCTTGTAATATTGGTTGACTAGAAGGAGGTTGAAAACCTTGAGCTAGGTACTGACCTTGAGGTTGATATTGACTTTGAGGCATGTACTGAATTTGGGGTTGATATCGACCTTAAGGTATGTACTGAATCTGGGGTTGATATTGATCCTAAGGTATGAACTAACTCTGGGGTTGATATTGACCTTGAGGTATGTACTGTCCTTGAGGTTGATATTGACCTTGAGGTATGTATTTTCCTTGAGGTTGCTCCCTAGGGTGTAAATTTTGTCCTACAGGTTGACCTCTAGGTGGTAAAAAATTACCCTAAGGTTGCCCTCCGGGCAGTAATTGACTACCTTGAGGTTGCCCCCCAGGTGGTAACTGACTTCCTTGAGGTTCCCCCCAGGCGGTAATTTACTTCCTTGAGGTTGAGGAAATGGAATATTTCCAGACATCATAAAAATATGTTATGTTTTCAACATGCCAGTGTTTGTTCCATTTGTACCAGATTGTAACATTTGTTCAATTGGTTGAGGAGCTGCTCCTGAGAAGGCACCTGAGAGCGACTGGTATCCCGGAGGAACAGACGAACCACCATATAAATTTTTTTCTAGAGGTTCAGAAAACATAGATGACTCATCTGACATAGCTAATGAAGGTTCATAACCTCTTAGTGTAGGGTAAAAAGTAATGCGGGGTGGTGAATAAGTAAGACCTACGTTTTGTAACAACTATGTAAATGATAAATACCAAGCGTCAGTTCTAAAAGGATAGTAGATTATTGATTCATGCTCTCTAAGATTCAAATTTTCTTGGGTTTCAGGAAGAACTACATATTCGTTTAGACCAAAAAGTTCTTCAATACATATGAGATCAGAAGGAAGATTTTCAGTAATGCGATGTCTTACTCTAGGTGAATCAGGATCACTAGAAGTCAGAGTAACAAATCCTGAAGATGATTCTAACATAGCAGGTTTAGTTTCTGGCTCATAAATTTTAGGTTCTTCAGCTAATTCACTGGTTGTAGAAGCAATGTCAATGATTTCAGAAATTGAAATTGGCTCTTGAATATATTCTACTGTTTGTAATTGATTTACTTCATGATAATCAGGATGAGTAATTATGGATGATTCTCCTGGTTATGTCGATCTAATTCTTCTGATACTATGTTGTACCAAAGCTTTTAGTCCTTCAATTTGGCTTGGCGTATACTCAGGGGGTTTCCATTGAAGTCTACGCAATTGTCTTGGTAATTCAGCCACGATTAAAAATTATTAATCACACACGATCAAAGAAAATTTCAATTAAAATTCCTAAAGTCAGTAAGAATACAATCAAATGATCAAATGCTTATAAAATCTAGGAGATCAAACCACACACAAACATTGGATTCCCACACTAAAAACACTAGTTGGTGATGAAATCCAACATCGTAGTATTTTAATGTAGAAATGGTGGTTGGAACAATTACCCTGACAACCTACTTAATGAAATAGACTGGTGCAAGTTTCTCCACTTAAACCATCTCGAGTGAAGATAACCCTCCGGAGATTCCAAGTGAGTCTAGTTGATGTTTGCTCCAAGTACAGTGGGATCTTTCCTCCACCATCACCTTAGGAAAAAATCTTAAATTTTATGGCCACTAGGGTCACCAACAAGAGAAAATATACTCAGGGGAATAGTCTACGATCTGATATACACGCAAGGGAAGAGTAACAAAGCTTAATCCCCTTGAAGGCTCCTTGACATAATCCAAGGTATACCAACAAGTGACCCCAGTCTCCTCGACAATGGTCAATCTGAGGTTTACCGTTGTTAATCCGTGCACATCTTCTATCGTTCCCAATGAGATAGGATTCATCACCTCACTATTTTGGATATGATCTCGTGCTTGACTCCTTTACGAGGAGCTTCCCAGAGCATACAAGCTAATATTAGATTTTTCCTACCGCAAGATCAACTACTTGTTTGTTTTAATTTTCTCGGAGAGTTAATTACTCCCTACTCCAAGACACTAGCCTAAGCTATGTTGGTGAAAATATTCATAGAAATATGAAAATTAATAGATTGATTTTAATTTAAGCATTGCTTTTAATAGGTTGTTTCTTAGGACAATAGGTGCGAAAGTGAAACTTTTATGATATGTAGTGACCCGACTCAAAACACACTAAAAATGCATCTACTATGAGAAACAATTAATTTCCTTTCGATGAATTCTATCTAAAAGAAAGAGTTGAGAAATGCAATCTTTTAAAACAATTATTTCCTTCAAAACAAGAACATATGAAAATAAATCTTATCTTATGAGAACTCAGAATTATCAATTTCTCATAAATCCCTTTATTATTCAAGATCGAAACTAAAATAAAAAATTCTCCAAAAGAAAACTAAAATTTCTAGAAATAATACTCAAAACTAAAAACACTAATTCTAAGATCTAAAAATTCTAAGAATTAAATCTGAAATAAAAAATTTAAATATTTTTGAGGACGTTTTGCTTAGTTTGTAATCTAACTAAGAAATTCTTTGTTGAAATGAGAAAAAGCTCAAAAATCCAATTATGGTTTTTTAAGTGAAATTCAAAACTTAATGAAAATGTTTTTCAAATATTTGTAAATGAGAAAATGGGATCTAATTCTCATAAAGAAATTTATGCTATGAAGTCAAAGACTCAACAAGAAAACAATGAAATACTAGTGATATAAGGTATAGAGAGGTTTCTAATCTTTGAGTGACACAAAGAAAAAGAAAAAATCACTTATAACATGCAGATCTTGTAGAAAATCATTCAAAACTTAAAAAAGCTGAAAGAAACTCTTAGACAAAGCTTTTTGATAAAACATAAAAGTCTGGGTATATACTGAGAATCTTGCAAGTCGATCCTAGAAAAGAAAATTTTAAAATTTCCAAAAATTTTCTCAAGGTCCGCAAGTTTTAGTAACTAGGTGTGGTGTCGCACAATGTATATAGGAAAACAATGGAGATGACCACACTGTGCCTAAAGACAAAGTGCAGAGACAAAAAAACTTAAAGAAAAATAAAAAATTCTAAACAAATTTTTAGGGATTCTACAGGAATAAATTACCCAAGATATTATCAATCAATCAAAATCAGAAAAATAATTCACAAGTAAAAAATAAAAGAAAACTAAGTTCAAGATCCATATCCAGTGGAGTCGCCATTTTTTTGGGCAGATAAATCATTCTTGCAGACAAGATAGATCTCCCTAGTATCCTACAATAACTAGTAGAAAATAGACAAATGTAAACTACTTTCTCTAGATTATATTTGATCTAGAATTATCTATAATGAAGGATTTAGGACTTACCTGTAGTTCAGCGTTGATCGTAGTCTTCTTTCATGTCGCTTTGAATACATCTCCTTTTGGGATCTACAATAAAAACATGAAAGAATCAGAAGCACCTGCATAATATAGACTAATTCATAAACCATAAATCTATCTTGATGATCAAGGAATTCAAGAAATAATCCATTTAAATAAACAACTCATTGAGAAAAAAGAATCCATTTGTATTATCTTTGATGAAAGAAGGAGCCTTACAACCGTGTTTGCCTTGATGTCATACAGGTCCTTCCGGGTTCTGGAACAAGCGTTTCCTCTACTTTGACAAGTCTTTGCACTCTCTTGACTAACGTACACATGAGTGTGTAATCATTCCCATATGGTAACCAGTTAAGAGAGTCTGAGTTTTTCCAGCAATTCTCCTCAAAAAATATCAAAGCCTAACTCCCCCTCAGGCTGAACTATGGCCTAAATTTATAGAAAAGGAGAAGAGGTTGCAGCTCCAAATAAGAGGGGATAGAATCCTCCTTCAAAGGGATTAAGTTCCATATACCAAGGGGTAGGCTCCTTAAATGGAGAGATGAATGTACATGAAAGGAGTGAACTTTCCACTGAATAATTGCTTCCAGAAGCTTCTAGATTCAATGAGCTGAGGTTTCAAATTTCACTTCCACCTTCACATTACCTTTTACAGAAATCCGCACCTTTAATGAAAAATTGCAGCCAGTTCCGCATGTTCTAGAACAAACAGATTCCACACCGCAGGTAATACTAAGAGAAAGTGCGGTACAAGTATTTTTATGACTTTTATAAGCTTTTCTCTCAATTTCAAGGCTTGGTTTTAGGAACTTGATGTTTGTAGACTTCTAAGGAAGTATTGTATGAGTAATGATGAAGTTATACATAAAGTAAAACGTCATGGTGACAATTTTAGTGTAACACACATTCAACCTCTTGAAATATACTTTGGGCCTGATGGTGAAATACTTCCACCTGGTTTAATTTCAATTGAAGAAATCCCACAAGATGAGACACCTTTAACTCCAACCCATTTTGGGGATGATCTTTACCCTTATGAGTCTTTTCTTCAATCACCAGCCTCTGCTATTTTTTATCCTGTTCCTATTCAAATTCCTATTGATTCAAAAGGGTATACATTTGATCAAGTAACCATGCCTGAACCAACATCTTCGGTTGGGCCATCTGTTCGAACTACATTAGTACCTACCCTCGCTACCTCGTTGATGTTCACAACTTCACCAGAGTCATATTTTCATGCTGGCCCTTTGGTCCCATCAGGTTATAAATAATTATCTAGAATTTTCTCTGCTTCATCTTCAAACCCATGGACTTCACCAATGCCATCGTCCTCTATTATAACTGGTAGACCTATATTAAATAATAAACGACTTTATTCTTTATACACATCATCAAGGCAATATCAAGCTGGTCCTTTTGGGTCTATTCCATCTAGTACCTTATCAACTGGACTCCCTGCATTTTGGGGAGCAATATTTTCTATCTTATTATCCTCGTCATGCTGGGGGACAACCTTTGGTCACCCATTATGATAGTACTCTATCACTTTTTGGTCAACCTAATGTCAAAATGAATGTTTGTCAATGGAAACCCACTCTGCCTATCCAACCAAAAATGATTGTACACTTATATCAACCAGTTCAACTTGTTACACCCACATTATTTCCACTTGTTAACACATCTTTATGCTTGTTACAGAATCAAAATGTTGCACACCAACCATTTCAAGCGGGTCCTTCAACTCAATACTCTCAATTATTGGACCCACAGAATCCAATTCCCTCGGCTAATTTACAATAACAATCTATACCTGGCATAACTTATTCACAAGTTTTTTTACCATTTTATGGGATGTCATAGCGACAAGCAGGTTATACATATCCTCAACCGAATCAAGGTTATCAAAACTTGGGTTATAACATTGGTGGATAGACCCCGTGGCAGCCTTAGGCACAAATGCCTTAACCTTCATTTCAACAAGTATCATATCCAAGTTTTAGTCAACAGAATCCTCTAGCATTTTCTTATCAAAACAACCCCTATCTAGGTTACCAACAGCAGATTCCATACGTTGGTGCTCAAAGGCCTATGGCTCAAGAAATTCCATCATACCCTGGCTATGCTCAACCTGACCTTAATAGAAAGTTTCCCTTTGTTGCAACATTAGAGTTACCAAATTTAAATTGGCTAACCAAAGATCCAATCAACTATGCTCCTTGGTGGTTGGTGATACCCGATAAATTACCCTCTAATATTCCTAAGTTCAATGAAAACCCTGGGGAATACCCATTGAATCATGTTATGAATTATCATTTCTAGTGTTCATCAAACTCCCTAAATGATGATTCTGTTTGACTACATCTTTTTCAATGTACGCTCACAGGTCTGGCTGCAAAATGGTACATTGAGTTACCTAGAGCTTATTTTCATAATTTCACTGCCCTAGCTACTATCTTTTTACCTCAGTTCCAGTTACCCATATGATATGAAACTGGAACGAAACTCTTGACCAATTTTAAATAGACTAATTCTACTCATATTTATGATCATATTCATGAGTGGCGTTGACGTCGTAGAATGGTTAATACATTTGTTCCCGATCAGCTCCTTGCTCAGTGGCTTATTAATTCTCTGTTACCATCTATAACTGAGGATGTGGCTAAGGGTGGCATTTTCATAGAAGAGAAGGTTATTTCTCGTTCCCAATATTTAGACTTGATTTATACTCAATCTGGCACGCTCTATGAAAAAATTCCTAACGCGCCACGATCTAATTTTATTGTTCCTCCTCAATTAAAGAACTCTCATGTCAAAGACGACTTGATTAGTACTGTAAGCACACATCATACTACTGCATTTGATCCTAAAAATTCTTCTGAAATTAATGCCATGTCATTTGACAAGGGAAAAAGTGACAAGCAACCTGGAAGTAATAAAAAAGGGAAATCTAAGAAAAAGAAAAATTCTAACCCGCACGAAATATCATCTGATCAATCGTTTGGACCTAGGAAACTTCATTATCCATGTATAAACCTCACTATCATTATCATTATCATTATGAGGAACACTTTTTTTGGGATTTTCCTCACCACACTAAGGTCTCAAAAATCATTAAGACTTCTCATGCACCATCTTTGTTGACAGATCTGTTTCCGAATCTGGACGCAAATTTGGTTGCTACAGATCCAGCTTATAGTTTACAAGTGCTTATGTTATCTATCACAAAATCTTCAACAGATATTTTTTTGTCCACGCATAATAAATATTATGGTAGTCAGGCCACTGATAAACCTACTGCCTCGACTATGAATCCGTCTACGGAATCGATACTACCTGCTACTATTCTTGAATTGACGATTAAGCCACCAAAGGGAGTCGTTCATAAATCAACATATAATCCTCAACAAAGAGTTGCAGAAAATTATAATATCGTTGAAGACTTGGCTGAATCATCTTAAACTATTTCTGCTCTTGAGGTTTTACAAAATTTTCGCTCCCAAAAACAGGCTTTACTATCAGTTATTGGTGTAACTGATCCGACTGATTCTAATCTTGTCGTCTTAATTATACGGCCTATGTGCCGCAACTAATAGCAGAATTGGCATTCTCCATATAGGTAAATGTTCTCAATCACCTTTTTCATCATATTATTATTGACGAGGGAGCATCTACATGCATTATGTCTCTAAATTGTTGGAAGTCACTTGGCTCGTCGCGCTTATCTCAATCATCAACAACGTTTAAGGCTTTTGATGGACGTACATATAATCATTGTGGTATTATTAATAACCTGCATGTTGAACTATGGGAAACAATAGTGAATTTTGAGGTCAAGGTTGTTGGCAGACCCCTTGACTACAATATTCTACTTGGCAGGCCATGTGTATATGCTATGACTGCAATTGTTTCTACATATTTTACAGTGATTTCATTTCCATATAAAGGTACTATCACAGTAATCAATCATCTATCCTTATTTTCCTCCTCTTCGTAGGTAACTGGAAGTGTTCCATTTGTTCATGCACCCCAACTAGCACTTCAGAAAATTGTTGTAGGACTTTTAAAGGATTCCACTCTCATGGGAACCTCTGCATTACTGCCACCTATGATGTCAGAATGAATTACAAGTATAGAGACCTGCTACATGATCTCTTCCACTCCATCTAGCTTAAGGAAGAGTATGGGTGATTCTAAAATTGTTACGTTGGATGAGTTTTTTCTACCCAGCCTGATTGAGATGGCATAGCACTCAATCTATCTGGCTTGGGCGGCGAATCCGAAATCAGCGTCACTGGTTGTTTGGGTTGATCTTTCCTTAGATTTTGGTACTCCTTCTGATCCTTTTTCCTCAAAATTGTTGAGAGATGAGAATATTTTGGAAGCTATGATGTTAGAAGGAGAACCATGGGAAGATTATCATCATCATTCCCATCTTCCTGATTATGAAGAAAATAATCTTAGGGAACTATATGAATTATCAATCAAAAATTTATTTTTGAATACTTTACTAATTAATGCAAAATTCCGAGAGAAATCTGTCAAATATTGAAGAAACCATTTCTATCGATATTTTGACCAAACCTGGCATTGTAGAAAATATTCATGTCAGTGTATCTTGTTCTCCATCAGAACTCGAATCATATCACTCTCTATTTCATGAATTCCATGATTCATTTTCTTTGTCTTACGAGGAAATGCCTGGCATAGATACTAGTCTTGTTGAACACACTATTATGTATCCTGATGTCAAACCATTGCATCAATGCCTTCATCCTGTTCATACAAAGAAGGTTGTTGCCATCAAAGCAGAAGTTGAAAAGATTTTGTGTGCAAGTTTTATTTACCCTATTCTGCTAACTCAGTGGGTTTCCAACATCATTCTTGTCATGAAAAATCAAGGAACCATCAGAGTGTGCATCGATTATTGGGATGTTAATCTTGCTTGTCCAAAAGATAACTATCCTACTCCCTTTATCAATGAGATTATTAACGACTCTTCTGGATTTGAAATATTTTTGTTTCTGGATGGACTTTCCAGCTACAATCAGATCAATATCTGCCGAGAAGATCAACATAAGACAACATTCATCTGTCCCTATGGCACATTCTCTTATAGGAAACTACTGTTTGGTTTAAAGAACACTGGGGCAACTTTTCAAAGAGAAATGGATCATTAGGGGAATTTTGAGGTCTACAATGGGCCTCCTAAGGAAAATGTACAATCAAAATTCACTTTATGAGAACCAATCACATTTTGGGGGATGAAATTATCCCTAATGGTTGAGGTGGCATTGATTGAGTTAAAGGTACTTACTTGTCACATTCTCAATGGTGGATAAAAACTCATGGTTAACCATGGTAGTGCTCTAAGTACTTTTAAAGACAAAGTAAAGTACTCATAATAAATGTCATTTCACACATTTTGAATAAAAATATATTATTTTCATTTCATATTTCTTGAAAGAAACAATGCATATCCCTATACATTTATTATGTGATATTATTTTTGTATAGTATATTAATTACATGTTATTATACAATTTAAATAATATAAATTTTAATTAATAGCATACAATAATTAGGAATTTATAAATTTATATTTATATTTTATTTTCAGTTATTTAAGTACTAATGACAAATACATTAGTTGCAAAATGATAATGAATTTTTCTTGAAAAGCTCATTCTTATTTATAGTCACATCAATACAATTTTTTTATTAATTTTATTTTGGTACAAATTTTGAATTGAATTTAACTATGGTTACATGGATTGTGGTGCAAAAAGTGAATTTCAAATTCATAAATATTATTTGATTGGTTTAGCTATTATTTTATTATTTCCTTAGGAGACCCATTTTAGACCTCAAAATTCCCCTAATGTATGCTTTCAATGACATCAAGCACATTGTTCAACCCTGTCTAGATGATTTACCAACGCATTCATGAAATTAGACTGATCACCCGATGCATCTGAGAGCCATTTTCTTACGCTGCCAACACTACAAAATTGGCCTCAATCCACATAAATGTGTGTTTTGTGTTGGTTCTGGTCATTTTCTTGGATTCATAGTCTCCAAAGAAGGAATTTGAATCGACCCATTGAAGGTTCAGGCCATTCTTGATTTTACTGCACCATCAAATTTACTTTAGATATAGAAACTTGAAGGAAAGGCTAACTTCCTAAGGAGGTTCATACCCAACTACACTAAAACCACTAAAGGATTTACTCAGCCTTTGAAAAAGAGGGTTCCCTTCCATTGGGACCAAGTTGCGTAAGCTTCTTTTGATGTTGTTAAGGATACTCTTTTCCAGGTGTCGTTAACGTCACTACAAGAAAAAATCACATTTGTGAGGGGTGAAAATGGTAACCATAAGCTCATTGGTGAGGGTCAAAAGAGCCTTTGTCACCAAAGGTGGCATCGCCGAAAGTATAGGTGTTGTGGTGACATTCAAGGTCCGTCACCAATAATGATTTATAGTGACGGATAGTGACCGTCACCATTTCATATGAGCAATGGTGACGGAGAATAGCCTCCATCACCAAAAAATTGAACGTCACCAAAGGTGGCATCGCCGAAAGTATAGGTGTTGTGGTGAAATTCAAGGTCTGTCACCAATAATGATTTATAGTGAAGGATAGTGACCATCACCATTTCATATGAGCAATGGTGACAGACAATAGCCTCCATCACCAAAAAAATGAACGTCACCAAAGGTGGCATCACCGACAGTATGTGTTGTGGTGGCATTCAAGGTCCGTCACGAATATTGATTATAATGATGGATAATGACTGTCACCATTTCATATGAACAACAACGATTTTTTGTGATGGACCTTTCATGGCCGTCACAATTGGTGCATATATATGGTGACGTTCATTGACCGTCACCATAAACACATTGGTAACATCAAGGTCCATCATGAATAATGACTATAATGACAAACAGTGACCCTCACCATTTCATATCAACAACAACGATTTATGGTGATGGAACTTTAATGGTCGTCACTATTGATGCATATATATGGTGGTGTTCGTTGACCATCACCATTTCATATTTTGCAGAGGGACGAAAAATGTCACCTTAAGCTCATTGGTGATGGTCAAAAGAGCATCCATCACCAAAAAATAATCTTCGTCATTCCCTATATATGAATATCATGGCACGATGGAATTGAACCACCAACCTCCTACTTGTAAAGTAGGTGCTCTTCCATTGAGATAACACCATTTAAATAATTATAATTTAAGCTAGCGATTTCCCCTAAAGGTGCAAAGATACACCAAAGCAATAAGAACCAGGAAAACTAAAAGAATTCAGTGTCCTTGCTCCTATTTTTATTCTATGACACTCTACAAATTATGATCTTTATCTATGACGTATTTGTGCCAAGTAGTTATAATTTAATAGTAAATGTTATATTCAGATAAATAAATGAATAATTGAGAGGCCTTATGGGCTACTTTTTAATCCTTACACAAAAATCTCTTAATATTCAAGTCTATGGAACAACTCCTTCAAAGTTCAAAGTAAAGTATATTTTAAATGGAAAGCCTAAAAACAGCTAGGTAGTTTACAAGTTAACATTTTGGATATAACTTCTGTTCAATTTATATGACAAGTTATGCGATAACCTTGAAACTAGTTTCTTAGCTAAAAGACTTTCTTAAGTCAACAATGACAAAGAAACATAGTCATGGCAAGAAAAATTATCTTTTTTTTTCTAATGAGGGTGCATGTAACTTGATAAAGGTTGTATGAGAGTATCAAACCATATAAAATGCATCTCCTAAGCTAAAATGCATCTCCTAGGTCATGTGTCTCCTTAAGCATAATGCATATCCAAGGTAATGTGTCAACTTAAGGATTCCCACACCTACATATCCACTCCCTCAACCCAAGAGTTCACATGTCAAGGGATTTTGTGTGCCCATGCTGATTTCAAGATGTTTTTTTCATGGTGAAATACCCAACTCTACTCCAAGCACACGAACTCCCTTCATGCATCAACAACATGAAGTCACCAAGCTCCATATTAATCCAACACTTCGAGGAAGAATGTCTTTCAAACATCCAAACAAGGTCTAGAAGCAAATGGTAAACCACCTCCAATGTCCATGTCCATCATGGAAGAGCATGGGCCAACCATTCACTATGCACCCCACATCTCATGAAGCACCCACAAGGCCTAAATGTCGTGTAAACATTTTCAAAGTAACCCAAAAGGCTAAAAATTATGTCCCTCTCATCAGAAAATCCTGTTTAACTCCACGCATATTCAGTTACAACTTTCACTCATAAGTGTTGAAGAGTGTAACTAGGTAGGTCTTCATTATGACTATGTAATTACATCGAAGGTGTTCTTTTATGGGATTGACTAGGAAACACTGTTCATCCAAGAAAATCCCTGTGCTCCACCTCTGCTCCAGATTTGCCCTTCTATCCTGTCAAAATTTGACACTTGGCGGCCTCTTTGAGAATCGCGTACAAGACCATGTCCTACGCGACAATACATCGACGACTGAGGCTAGGGTGAGTGCGCATGGACAAAATTGTTTTAAGCCCACGATATTGTGGTACTGTCAGTCTATGAAATTCTCTACTGACACAACATCCACGACCATACCTGTGCTTTTTTTTCTCATGCTGTCCTCTCTGGAACCTGTACCTTTCTTCCATACGTCCATTCGCCATACCTCCTGCATGGCGAGATCCTTCGCTGGCCTCCTTCGTACACTTCCTCCTTTGTTTGTTTCCCTTCGGATCGAGTCCTACAAAAATTAGAAATCAAAGGGACGCCCCTGCATGTGGTGGGAATTGGGGCTAGGGAGAGATTATTCTGGCGATGCTTTGGAAAGCCTACATCCGTAGAGTGTTTGACTATTGATTCTCAATGGAACGATTATGATTTCAAGCATCGTCAACCATTTCCTTTCGGAGCTCCCAAAGATGTCGAATGCCTTTGTGAGTTTTCCAGTGTTTTCCTGTGTATCCTACTACTCGATATCCCTTTTTGAGGTCTCCTATTCAAGTCGCAAGGAAAGTTCTTGCAAAAATTTGGCATTCTCAGGGCAGAAGAGGAAACAAAAGATTTTTTCCAAAGCAGTGGTCGCAAGCAGGGAGCAAAGGGGTGAAAGGGATAAACATTTTGAATATTCGTGCTCACTATAGCAATGTCGATAGCGTTTGCAGCAATCACATCGTGTGCTTCCCGTACAACAAAAAATTTGTACTCGAGATCTCTTCAAATAACTTCTCGGCCCCAGAATATCCACAATCTTGGACTTAACGGAGGCCCAGGCCCATGGACCCTAAATTTGCATCTCACAAGGCCCGCTAACAAGGTAGCTCCTTCATTTCCTATGAATTTCATGAATTGGGTTCACCAGATATTAACCAAAAAAATATTATGTAAGTTTAAAATACATCTTGATATTCTTTATAGCTCAAGTTTGGATGATTGTCTGGAGGGATATGAATAAAGACTTGGAGAGCCCAGGCCTTTCCAGCTCGGAGCAGGGCTTTCAGACTATCCCACCAATATTGCAATGGAGTATTATAAATACATGTGCATTATTCTCAGCTTCTTTGGTGATTCCGGCTATGTTGTTTTGTAGCAGTGCGTTTGCGAGTCAAGATTCCATCAAGGCTTTGTATATTGGCTTGAATATTGCGAGTTTTATGAGGAGAAATGGGTGGCCTGACGAACTCATAGTCCTTTTGTTTCCCACGCTTCCAACTCTGGAGCTCAAAGGGGTGATTCCTTTAGGTTACTGGATGCAGTTAGAACCCTTGAAGATCTCCATATTGGCTATTGTGGGGTAATTTCTCAGCTTTCGTAGTAAATATTTTCAAGATAATGTTTTGGGTTTTAGATTCCTTTCTTTGATATTTTCTCTAATATATTTATGGACTTATTTAGTCTGAATTATACATCCCTACTTTGTCCTAACCAGTGGACTGTAATAACTAAAGTTAAAGTCTCTGACCTGCCCATACTAGGTCATAGAGCAAAGGGTTATATTAATTGTCTTAAGATACTATGCTTTCTTATCTAATTGTTGGTATTGTCTCTGTAATTACTAAATTTGAGTTCTCTAACCTGCCCATACCAGGTCATTGAGCAAAAAGTTACATTAATTGTTTAACGATACTATGCTTTCCAGATTAATTGTTGGTTATTTTCCTTTTCAATATGAACATGATATGATCAAACCAAGCTCGGGGTGAATCTTCAAGAAAAACTTGTTTACCCAATTGTTTAACATTAATTTGGATTTCCTTGTAGAAACATGGTACCTGTACCATTTATTTTACTCTATTCGAAACATCTTGTGAATTATGCGGGAAAGAGGAGTTAAGTTGCTTCCAGGTTTCTGGATAGGCTGATTTAAATAAAAAGGAAGAAATAAGGTCCTATAGAGGATTTCCAATGGCTTGGGTTGATGTTGTTTGTTGTTGTTCCCTTCCCAGGGACTAGGGCATGGTCTGGAGCCATTGCAGCCACAATACTAGATATGCCTTTTTGGGAGGCTATTTCGGCCAATTTCTTTGGAGTGGTGTTTGCAGGGCTACTAGTGAATTTACTGGTTAATCTTGGCATCAAATATGTTGTTATTGTTGGAGCCATTTTATTTTTTGTGTCAACTGTTATGTGAAGCTTTCTTAGATATGTCAGAAAACCACCAAAAAATTTAAACTGACACTATCTAGATAAACATTCAAGCCTCAGATCAATTTTTCCATGAGGATTGAACTTTATCTGACTGTGCTTAAAGAAATATATTTTGGGAATGAAAAGGGATTTTAACTTTAATCGTTGAAAATAATGACGATGTTCTATTCTTGTCCTTAATTTTAAATTACAATAATAACACACAGGAGTGCCAGTCCTTAATTTGAAATTACAGTTATAGCATATAGTAGTGCCAACAATAAATAAATTTGACTTCCCAACAGTCTTAATCCATGGTAACAATGGACAGTTCCTGGCCGAAAACAAAATTGTTTAAATGTTTCTAAGTAAAACATTTTAAAAAGAGAATTTTTGTGTGGCAAAGGTTGACCATGGAAAGGGCCTAACTAGCTGCATTTTAGCATTTCAGTTTTGAAAAGTGATTCCATTTCATTCCTTCCTAGTCAAAAGCGGGAGAGATTGATGTGAGAATTATATACGTCATTAATTTTCCTTTATTATCTCCGTTGTTTTCCTTTTATCCCCCTAACAGTTTCAATTTGTCTTAAAGATCATGTGGATCTCATTCTCAAATTTCCAGAATGCCATCATGCAATGAATATTTTCCTTTTGGTTTGCCCTCAATTAGAATTTTTAGAATATCTTAAACCTGATTAAACCTCGCAACCAATGCTTACAGAGGCTGGTGTAACACTAAGTTCATTCGCTGGTGATATTTGCCGAAGTATTAAGGAGTGGTTTAATTCCTTCGGTGTCCTTTTAGTCCTTTTAAGGAGAAATTGCTAGTTATGTACTTATGTAAAGATGAATTCAATAATAATAAAATAAATTTTTGGTTTACTTGCTTCATGGGTTTCATGAGCAAGATTCTTAGTATAGGTCTATAGACTTCTTCTTGATGTCTATTAGGTACATTAGTGTAATTAAGAGTCATGTAAAAGGCATGAAGAATATCCTCCAGGATGTTTCAAAAGAATGGCTTACAAACGTTGAAGATATGCCTATGAAGTTGGCCTACAAACAAGTGTTAAATTCGGCCTACTTAATGGCTATAAGGTCGACTTAATTACTTGGCTAGAACTACTATATATACCCTACATATGCTACGGTTAAGAGAACATATCTGTGGATGATACTGAGGTTATATAACGTGCAAAAGGAACAAGTTTGAAGATTACACTAAGGTTAATACAACGTGGAAAAAGGAGCAAGTATTATGGTAAAGTATACAACATTAAAAGAGAAGAACAGATTTGCAGATTTTGGGTCTGATTCAGTGCGGATATATCAAGGTAAAGTCTGAAGAAAACAACATGGAAAGAAGGGCAACCAAATGTAGATCTAAAATGGCAGTCTGATGTAAATTGAAAGGTACATGAATATAATCTGCGAAAGCTACAGGAGCTGGACTGCGGATAGATGAAAAAGTATATAGTGCAGATATATCTATTGAAGTAATTTTCCAACGTAAAGATATTATTGTAATAAGACTTGCTGATCTTAAAGGAGTTCTAAGTGAGGAAGGTAAATCAGATATTTAACTTCCTAACTACATTATAAGATATTCAGTTACGAGTGTAAATAATTCTTTTTCAACATTTTGACTAAGTACTTTGATAACTAACTTGATGATGGAGTAACTAAGTTAAAGAAGAACACATAAGCAAGCTCACAAGTAGTTATTAAGAAGAGAATTTTGTATTAAACACAAGCTCTACAAATTATCAACATGGTTTCAGAGCTATGGTTATGATCAAAGGTAGTTTGAAAGGAATCGAAACATTCTAAAAATACCCATGTCAAAAGGGATCAAATCATAGTAAACAGTCCAATAATTAGGCTAGGTGCAAGTTCACAAGAAAGGTCAATCTCTGTCACTATGAAAAGAAGGATCTCGGTAACATCTCAGTATCAATGACATAACAGTGTTGAAATTACCTCTGCCTCAATTTAGTACTACTCTTATAAGATTATTTCGATACCACAGCAGTGAGGATAATGAGTTATAAAGGTGTATTTACAGTTAAGGCTCGGTGTGACAAAAATATATCAGTATAATCCATATTACAGTGAAGATCTTCAGTGTTATAATCACAGGTCAACAACAGTCTCGGTATAATCAATCACATGATAAGTATGACACTACAATTTGGAACTACCTCAGTGAAAAATCTATCATTGTTTCATGCTACCATAGTGAGAAATGTCTCACTGGTTCAGTGCCATCACAGCTTGATGAGAAGTATGCCATTTCAGTTTGATGGTATCACATAGGGTCTCGCAGAAATGATCAACATAAGTCAGAGACATGTACAGTGAAGTATTTACAATCAAAGCACAAAATAAGGTCAAAATAGTAATATGTATACACAGTGAAATAGTACATTCGAGGATCTCGGACTAGCTACTTACATTGAGTTTGAAAGAATCTGAATTCTTTCCTATGAAGCTGACAGTGCAAGAACCAACTATTATTTTCATAGTGCCAAAATTTCCACTTGCATTAAAAGCTGCATGCCATGTACATAAATAGAAAACCTGATGGATGATAAGGAAAAGGGGCTATCCTATATGCCATGGAACATCATATTCCATACTTAGAATGCACCCCAAGGTGTCAAAATTGCATGCCAAGTGGAAAATTTGCATTTCTCAGGTTCAAATCTATGTTACAACTTACAACCTGACCTGATTTCACATAGCCTCCTGCAGATGTACCTATGGAAAATTCATAAAATAAAGTGCTACAGTACTTCTCCATATGCATCTTCCTATAGTTCCATAATTCTAATGTACAAATTCAAGTGAGAGTACTAAGTCTACCAAAACAATTTCACTAATTTACTTGTCTCTTGCTAAGTGCAAGTAGTATTTAATAGAATACATGTCCAGGGCTCACTAAAGATCAAAATTGTTATTTTCAAATTTATGTGCAGTTATTAGAACATTATTGATATTTTGACATCGTTATAGTTTCACTTGCAATCCAGGAAGCCACTACTGTGCAAAAATATTGTGAAACTGCCAAATTTCACAACATGACAAATCAGGCTATGGTGCCTTTAGAATTTTATATGCTAGAACATAGAGCACATATGGTGTAATATAGAGGTTTATAGCTAGAATATATTATGGTCTACAACCCTACAAAATCAAATTCCCAAGAACAATCTCCAAGTGATAGTTATTAAGCATCAACCATGCAATTTGTTTGGTCTCTAGAAACACATGCAGCCTTCAAATAAATTGCATACCTTGTTCTCATTATAAATCACAATGCCAATTCTTGAAGTCTATGGTCTGTTCAAGCAACCAAACACAAAAAAAAAGAGGAAGCTTTACATGGAATGAAAGGACTTTGCAACCATGGCATTACCTCAACAGCAAAGCGATCCCAGATCTTATCACTATGAGCTTCCATGACTCCCTTTAAAATCATAAACCCCAAGCCTCAAATGATGTCATCCATTTCAAGGAAGAGCCCCCGCTCCTCACAAAGCATCTAAAAAATTGGTGAAAACCAACTGAAGATTTCATGACAACTTTAAACCATGTCTCAAAATAACAAAATTGAATTATTGAGTGCATATAAAAACCCTGTTAATCTAACAATTTAACTGACCTCTATAAGTGATTCTTGGGGCTGACTCATATTCTCCACTATGATAGGGCACCCCATAGTTTGATGACCCAATTCCACTGACAAGCTTGCGCCACTTTATAGGTTACCTTTTTAAAGAAACTCACCATCCTTATCAAGCACCTATATAGTTTCCAAGGAAATAAACAATTATACTTGAATGGCAAGTTTACAGTCATATATATATATATTTTTTAACTATTGGAAGAACCAATTTATCAGTTGGAGAAAAACAATCACTGCATGGATGGAAAATACATAAAGAAGCACAAGAAGATCTGAATTACAATTGTAAATCCCCAGTAAATCAGGATGTCAATGTAATATTGTAAAGCACCAGTAAACACCAAGAATGGAGATGGAATACCAATTAGTATTATCTCAAGGACTAGGAGAAAACACAAAATTATTAGCTTATACAGTCTCTTAAAGCTGGAACCTTTAGGAAATAAAACAAGAAATATTAAGATTAAAGGTAGATATTATCCTACAAGACTGTTGGCAAATAAACTGAGATCTGAGAATGGAACTTACGTTTTTGTAAATGTTCATCCTATTTTTTGCTGACCTGCATGGAGGAAAATTCAGAATGATTAGCTTAACTATGTTTAAGATAATGAATCCTCCAATTGAACGTCCAGTAATATGCTCAGATTCTTTATGCTCCTTTTTTTCCCTCCCAATAATTTCACTCCTCTATCTCCATATTCTGTTTTGCAACCCCAAGCTAAATAGTTCGTTTTGAAACCAACAGTCGTAGAAGAAGGCTAAAAAATGGCATGTGCCCAAGAAATTTGTATTTTCTGGGTTATTTTAAATGAGTAATTTCTAGGGCTATGATCCAATAATAATATATGAAATTCTCATTTCAATCTTAAAAAATATAAAAATTGCAGAAACTTCACACATATCAAATTTTTATCTGTTCAATTTTTTGTATGGACAAGATTAATGGTGAAATCCGAAAACAATAGTCACTGTCATTGGCAGGGGCTAAAAATATATCTACTAAATGGGCCTAATTTTTTTTATAGATAAGAAACAAAGGAATCTCTCTTCATAACCAAATATCAATTTTGGAGTTCTCGAAACAAAATAGAAAAATCAATATATTTTATTTCTTAAGGTTCAACCATATTCCTTCACAATCTGAACGGACATAATCCATGTTCACGTCAACGTTGACATCGACATCAGCTATATCTTCTTCACTTACACATTTTGTTTCTTGAAAGTCCAGAACATGTGACAAATATGCATACTCGGGTTCATATGATGCATTATTTCTCAATCCTTTTGGAGGACATGTTAACACTACATAGTAGTCAGTCTCAACTGGATCTTGTACATAGAATACTTGTTTAGCTTGTGATGCTAGAATAAATGGATCATCTTGCCAATGATTTTTGCTTAAAAATTTCTTCTTATTCACCATTGTAAAACCCAAATCATCAGTTTTGATCCCTCTCTTATTATATACATCAATCCAATTACATTTGAACAATTTGTACTCCATACAAAAATAGTCCAATGTAATTATTTCTTCTACCACTGCATAAAATGTTGTGGTTTGAAGTATACGGTTTGCATATTTGGAACTTGACCTCATCATTGTTTGAGCTTCCATACACATGCCACTATTTTGGGTGGTTTTCTCATTATCCATGCTTTTTTTATGGAATCTATAACCATTGGTTAGGTACCCCTTGTACTTATTCACAAATTTCCTAGGACCACGTGCTAGCCATTTAAGTGTATCAGACACATTTCCATCTCCCTCCACCTGTATAGTTTTAGATTTTTAAATTTAGTTAGAATTCATACATTCAACCTTTAAAAAAAATATTTAATTTCCTTCATGATGATATTCCCATGTAATGATTTTTAAGTACACTTATAATATAAATAATATACTTACCTATTGTTTTAACTAGATAGTAAATTTATGGGCTTGGAGTTTCTGCAATAGAGCTTCATCTTTTATCATTTGGGTAATTGAGTTGGAAATATCCATTTTGTGCATCCTAATTCAACAATTATGGACAATAGATATGGTGGTTAATGTGTTTTGATTAAATATGAATAAAAAAAATCTAAAGGTCAAATATGTTAAACCTTAAACAACCTTAAACAAACAAACAAAGAAATTACAAGCCAAATATGTAACTTACTCTATCCATGGATCAAATTCATTTGTGTGAAATAGAACCCACCTATGGGCTTGTTACGAACTAATTCCATCCAATTCTGAAGGAATTAGAGTAGATAATGGATTTCCATCAAGGATAACTTCTTCAACTTCCTCATCTGACACTTCATTTCGACCATGTGTGGATCCAATAGCTTCCATACCTTTCAAGTATACTCCACAAAACTTTATTGATTCTTCCACAGTATAGATTTCAGAAATCCATCCTTCAGGCCTATTTTTTTTCTTAACATAACTCTTATATGCTTTCATGTTCCTACAAAATTAACAAACAAAAAAATTAAGTAATGTCAAAATCTTTCAAAAAACATATTTGTTGTGCTTGATAAAAATTAAAGTTTCATGTACGTCTCAAAGGGGTACATCCATCTATATGCAACTGGGCCACAATATTGAAGCTCACATACCAAATATACATCCAAATGCAACATTATATCAAAGAATGAAAGAGTGAAGTACTTTTCAAGAAATCAAAATGTCTCCACAATATCATTTTCTAGCTTATCAAGACTCTCTACTGAAACTAATTTTGCACAGATTTTCCTATAAAAGTAACAAATCTTGCAAAGCATCTTTTGGGCAACAATTGGAAGCACATGATGCAAAGCTGCTGGGAGGATTTGTTGCATTAGAACATGGAAAGCATGTGCTTTCATACCATGGAACTTAAGCTCTTCCATAGATATATGATTTTTTGGATTAGAGTTGTAACCGTCTAGCACCTTTAACATGAAAATAACATGAAATAGGGTATGTTTCTCTTTCTTTGAAAGAGTATGTGGTGCAGGTGGAAGGAATATTTTCTGTCCTTAAATTCTGGCCATAGTGATTTCCTCAAGCCCATTTTTTGCAAGTCATCATGTGATTTTTTTCCCATCTTTTGACTTCCCTTTTATATCCAGAAGGGTTCCAAAAATGCTTTCACACACATTCTTATCCACATGCATTACATATAAATTGTGGCGTATTAGGAGTTTTTTCATTCCAACACATCAAGAATATCAAAACAATATTTAATATGGACAAAAAGATAAAAAGTCAATTCAACCAAGACATCTAATCACAATGAGGTCAACTAAGCAAGTTGTGTCCAATAATTAGGCATGGTTGATCATGGGTCTACGTACCTCCAAATATGGTAGATTAAATAGAATTGATTGTTTCTTCCACACCACAACATCAATTTTTTCACCTGTTTTACTGTTTCTTTTCCTTTTATTTGATTCAATCTTCCCCCATATTGCTTCCTTTCCCTTTGTTTCCTTAAAAATATCTGACACTTTTACAATTTGAGGGGCATAACGATGCTCCTCCTTCCCATTAAACGATGCCTTTTGTGAGCGAAACTTATGAAGTTGAGGAAGAAATCTCCTATGTCCTATGTACACACATTTCCTGCTACAACTGAGGCACTCTGATTTTGTGTTCCTCCCACATATGGGACATGCATTATAGCCTTTTGTTGTGCAACCAGCCATATTCACATAAGCAGGAAAATCATGGATCACCCGCATAAGAATTGCCTTCATGTTAAATGATGTCTTACTATAAGAATCACATGTCCATACCCCTTGGTCCCATAATTCCTTTAGTTCATCTACCAAGGGTTCCAAATACACATCAATGTCATTTCCTGGTTGCTTGGGACTAGGTATTAACAATGTTAGCATACAAAAATTCCTTTTTGTGCACAACCATGGTGGAAGGTTGTATGTAACTAACACTACAGGCCAAACACTGTATGTGTTGCTCAAGTCTCCAAAAGGATTAAATCCATCTATTGCCATTTCAAGTCGTGCATTGTGAGGTTCGCTAGAAAAACTAGGCCATTTGTCATCAATAGTTTTCCATGCTGGGATATCAACAGGGTGGTGCATTTAACCATCATTTCTTGGATTCTCATGATGCCACATCATTTTTTGTGACATATCTCTAGAGCTATAATGAAAAAAAAAATCATTTATATAAAGTATTATCATATAATAACACTATGACAAATGGTAAAGATAATACAATAAGGGGAAAACTTGAATAAAATTATAGTGTTCAAGATCATACCTATACATTCTTTTTAGCCTCGGTGCTATGGGAAAATATCTTAACACCTTGGCTAGAACACCTTTCCGCACCTTTTGAGATTGAGCATCCACCTTCCATCCAGATTTTCCACATGTTGGGCATTGATATTTACTTTCATAACTTTCTCGATATAAAATGCAATCATTTGGACATGCGTGTATCATATCATAGTTTAACCCCAATGATTTTATCAACTTTTTTGCAACATATGCAGAATCTGGAAATGTGTTATCTTTAGGAAGCACCTTTTTTTGCAATTTTAACATTTGGTCAAAACTTGTATCAGACCATCCACTCTTCACTTTCATATTGTAGAATTCTATAGTGGCTGACAATTTTCTGAAGTCAACAAAACCTAGGTACAACGGCCTCTTGGAATCTTCGATAAGCTTCTTATATTCATTAACTTCATTTAGTACATTTGTTGATTCCAACCCCTCATTATCACAACTCTCATTGATGTTTTGATTAAGACATCGATTGTAATCATTCACTATTTCAACCATTTGATCACCGACAATGGTTGCATCATCATCATCAATTAGAGGTTCACTATCGTTCGTAAAAAAAAATTCATGCTCATCACCTTTATTATCATAATCATGTTCCATGACATGTTCATAATCCTATTAATAAGAAAATCAAAATTTATGTTAATAATTTTATGGTTTTTATGAAAATTAAAATCAATAGCATTTGGTAAACCTAGTCAAATAGGACCCTTGACTAATATGAAATGGCTTACTAGTTGAGATGAAATATGCTCGAGAACTTCATGTGGCTCATTTTTCAGAATGTTTCCTGTCCTTTCCAATAATAGATGGAATCTAAAGGAGACAAAGAAAAAAAATTGAAGTTTGCACATATAAAAATAAATGATATCTTTATTGTAAAACATATAAGAGTGAAACTAAATCAATTCAAAAAAAATTCAAGATACCTGATTGGGAATGCTCTCTCCATGGAAACACCAAACGCTATATTGTTCAATTATACCATCACAAATCAAGTGCTCTCATACTTTATCAAATGTTTGTACTTTCATTATGCCACATTTATTACATGGAAATTTTGTGGACATCTTATTCCTTGATTACTCCTCGTCAAAATTTAAGAATTCCTCAACCCCATGTATATATTCTTTTAGTGTTCTACACATAACCAATTTAAAATTCATATAAATTTAATTGAGAAAAAGTTACCACTTATAGATTTTTGACATATCACGATGAATAATCAAATATACAAACTATACCTATTTTTCAATTTCATCCAATTTCTTTTGTCCATTGGATAATATGTTCCAAGGTCCTTTGAAATTGTGTCTGCAAAGAACTATATAAGTTAATTGATACTAAAGATAGATAAAAAGTGAACTGAAGATAGATTAGTTAACTAATTGTCAAGAAATTCAGTTACAAGTGAAAAATAATTTTGTCTCTATACATTTGACTGAGCAATTTGATAATTGACTTGATGAAAGATTAAAGAATAATATACATAAACAAGATCACAAGTAATTATCATGAAGAGAATTTTATTAGACTACAGCCCGACAAGATTTTGAACATGGTATTAGAGCTAAGGTGGCAGTCAAAGAAGGGCATATAAGTGGCACTTAAGGATTAGATCATAGTCAACAACAACTCATATATCTTTCGGAGAGAGAAAAGTGATGGGCTCGATCTCTATTACAATCATCAAAGAAGAAGGGACTCAGTGAAGGAACAATGAAGTATAAATTCTATATTAATCTCAGCAAAAAGTTCAGTAATCCAATTCGGTGATCAATTCAGAGATAAGGTAGACAAACAGGAAGAGGCCGAGGACAGTTAAGGATTTTTTTGTTTGCGAATAAAAACTCGGACTTGACTTAACTATCATCTGAATAATAATTTCGAATTTTTCTCTGAAATTTCGGTGACTAATTACAGTTGTATACTGCAGGAAAAACATAGATAGAAAGGCCAAGGAAATCAAAGATTAAAAATTGTCTTCGGCCAAATTTTTTTTTTTTTTTTTATTCTTTCTAGCTCAAATTAAGGACAGTCAAACAATGAAATTGAGCTCAGATTGGTGAAAGAATTAACATGTGGTATATAATACTTGTGAACAGTCATCAGTAGGGCAATGTGGGGAGATTAAGGCTTGCCCTGCAAGCACATATATTAAAAGTCTTAGATCTGTGATTGGTACTTCGTACTGTTGGCTGTAAAAGAGTACAAAATTTTGTAATTTTCCTTCTTGGAGAAATACCCTTAGTCACTTGAAGCAGAAATCCCAACCTCTGTGGAAAAAAGAATATTCTGACCAGTAACAAAATTCTATGGTAAGGATTTCAGGTTTCAATTTGGAGCAACCCTCTTGCATCTTTTAAGCAGAGTTTTGAAAATGTTTTAAGTAGATCTTGAAGTCCTTTTACAATAGTTTTGAGCATTCTCATTGATCAATACTTGAAGATACCTTAAAGGAAAAATTGAAGTACTATTTAAGGAAGAATTGAAAGCAATCTTCGAATCAATATGGAGGAGTATTAAAGACTATTTTTGTAACCACTACTGAAGGCTACATTAGAAGCACCATTGAAGGCACTATTGGAATACTGAATTTTGTTGAAACAACAGTCATATTTGGAGCATAGTTTGGTGCAAAATTCTTGGTGGAATTGATATACATCTTAAAACATATTTGAAGGCACCTTTGGAGCAACTTCAGAGGAGTTTCGGTGGAAATCACATTCATAGTCATGACTTTTGATTTCAAAAAGAAGGATTCTCAGTGATATGTATATACAATGAAGGAGTATGTTAAAGGATCTTGGAATATCTGATCTACCAAAGATCTGAGGCATCTACAACTGATATAAGTATTCAGTTTGAAGGGAAATTTAAGTCTTAAGCCTTGAAGACCTGAATTAACAGTCCAATCACAAGCTCTGGGAAAACCTATTTGACAAAATTTACTAACAGAAATTAGTCATAAAAAACAAAGATCATCATGGAAACATATTTCTGGGATGTGATATAGATGAAGCAGGCCAAGTGAATGAAGCTCTTCATTCCTGAGAAATTGCTACAAGATGACTCAAGGGAAAAAGGGTGTGAGGTATGTATATATATTTATATGCTAACATTAGATGTTGTAAATTCATGTCATATGATTATAGGTAATGAATTTCTATATTTTGAAGTATGATCTATGGAGGAGTATCTCTCAGTGCATGAACATATGAAATCAACATAATATGTCCTCATGGAATATGAGGTGGTTGTCTATGAACTAGAAACTAGAAAGGGTGTAAGTCCCCAAGATTGTGCAGAGAGGAAGAAGATCATGGAATGCAACCATGTCAAGAGGTAGTTATCATCCGGAAGCCAAGAAGATGTGACTAAGAGATCTCCTAGGATGATATGTAAAATCTGACAAATTTCTGGTAAAAGGACCCTTGATAAAACATATCATTAGGAGATGTGTCAATCTATATGAAGGATTTCGATACCCACAAGAAGATGTCATGGTGAAATATCATCACTAAGGTAACTTTTGTGCTAAAAGTTCATATGTATATGTTTATCTGAATTAACTTGTTCAGGGCTGCTAATCATAAGAAAAGATGCATGATGCTTGGAGATGATTCAAAGGAAAGCAGCATGGCATAACAGTGGATCAGATAAGGAAGTCTGATGAATCACTTTTTGATAGCTGACATGGCTTAGGATGAAAGTGATGGATGATCTATGCCCTATAAAACTAAAAGGTTGGAGATTCCTTAATACCAAATCCATGACATCAAGGACAGGAATTCTTCATGAGAAACTAGGTGTCTCACCATTGTTGTTGGAGGTCCCTAATTAAGAGGGACTTTGAATTTATTCCACTTATGTGCCAGGTCGGCCTAGAATATAATATAGACTTAAATGTCTTAAAGGGTGTGTCACACACCCCCAGATATGTCTATATAATGGAGAGACTTGGAGCTCATTAGACACACATTATGCGGAGGATTTTCTTCTCTCTTGATAGCGATGGAGTTGCATTCTTGGTGCTGCGTATTTATGGAGTGTTCTTTGTTTGCGTTGTTCTGGGGTTATGTGTGACATGCTTGGCTGAATGACGTATTGGAGACTTTGTTGGTAGAAGCATCCTACTGATCATCGTAACGCCACCATTCATTATCTCTGTTTTAGCTTGTCTTCCATCGATCTATTAATATGTTCTATCCCCTTCAATATTGTGTGCCCTAATCTGAAATGGCATAGAACATGTTCACAAATTAACATGGTATCAGGGCTTTATGGGGAAGACAATGCCCAATTTGTGTTGAATTTCAAATATCTGATCTATTAATCCATTTTGCAACATAATCACAAGTGAATAGCTCATGGAGCAGAGACTAAGTCTCTCTCTTAGCCGCATAAAATGAAGTTCAAGAACAGGGAGGCATAGATGATTGTTTTAGGGTCAATTTATGAGGGCCGATGGAATTTTTATAGGGTCGAGGCAGGAAATACGTCTCTATGGACTATTGGATGGGTGGTGTTTCTCTAAACAAGAGTGTCGCAGGTCTGTGAGGCTTCAATGAAGCTTGCTGCAGATATTAGGGAGGGTCGAGGACTGCTTAAGGGATAGAAAAAACTCAGACCTATAGCTAAGTGTCATAACCTTCAAGAAAGAAATAGACATGGCTCTAAGGATCATTTCTGGGCCAAAATTAAAGGGTTTTAGGGACTGTGGTTTCTGCCTTAACCAGTCTAGATTTGCAACGTGGAGAAAACCCTAAAACAGGGAGCTGAAGTATGCATTTTGGGTGCATATTGATGTATGTTGGATCCTAGTTTAGGGTCAGATTTGCATTAGTTATCTAGCAGCATGTGGAAGCCAAGGAAGAAGACCTCTTTGTCACAGGAGGACAACCGCTATATTTGAAGCAATTTTTGGGCATATTTAAGGGTTTAAACATCGTTTGAAGGTCCTGAAGGACAGTAGAAGGAAGTCGCCTTCTTTGAGCAGCCTTGGGCATGATTTGAAGTTATGGTGCTAGGCCACAAGGCATATCACATAGCTGGGTAAAATTAGAGGGTTGTCAAAGAGTGGAAAACAACCTAAGGATGCAGTATGGAATTTAAGGAACCCCTCCTAGGTAAACCACAACCGTAGAAGGGTTTGTTTGCTGACTGTGTGATGAAACTAGGGTTGCACTACATGCCCTATATAGCAGTGAAAATTGTATTACAACAGTATCTTGTGGAGGTGTGTTGGGTCCATGATTTGTGGGGCAATGTTTGGATCATGTGCTTGTCATCTTTACGATGTGCGAAGGTGACAAGGTGACTTAGACTTGTTTTCAAAAGGACCTTGTACAATAGAAGGTGGACACACTTGGAAATTCATGATTAGATCATTAGTAAGTATTATGATGAGGGCAGCAGGACTGGAGATATCTAAAATTTGTACACTGATAGAATGGAAGTGTATGCTGCTATATTAGGGAGCCGTTGGTGCAAAGGACAGTCCATGTTTTGACAAGGTATGTATCAAATACCTACTATGGATTTCACGCCTTTATGTTGCAAAGAAGATATTATTCTGGGCATGCAGAACATATCTGTATATTGCACAAATTGTATGTCTAGCAATGCTCAAACCAGAAAATAGAACTTCTCATGCAAGCTTCAACTGTTCAGGAACTGTTTGGAAAGTTTGTCTAGTCAACAAGGCAACATATCAGAATGTCATAGAAGGCCTAATGGCCTGGGAGTTCTGTGTACTCAGAATTGAATGATGCCCTAATTCCTACGACATAACTAAGGGACAATCAGCATAGGGTAGAAACTCTAAGGTGAAGGTAAGCCACATTGATAGAAATGATTGTTAGCAAGTGTTGAGAGGGCTGACATGGATGGTGGCTAAGCCCTAACCAGATTGTAGAATACAATAGGGTACCAACACATGAGAAGGTATGTTTTTGTGTTAAATTTTTGGTCCTAGTTTGGACAGTTGGAACATTTTAGTACAGCCTGCGGAAGCAAAGAAGGGAGGGCTAAAGTGTTGGATAGAAGCCCTAACCAGTGTAATGATTGGTGATAGGATCAAATTAATATGCAACCTGTGGGAGCCATGTGTTGGGGTTCTCTTGGGTGTTAAGAAACCCCAACTAGGACGAGATATCACAATGAAGTAATGGGTGTCCTAGGATAGGAATATTAGAGAAGTCTCTTGGCAGCCACGAGGAGGATTTCCTAAGTGTGAGGATTCCCTAGACAGAGGTAGATGCTACAACAAGTATTGGTCACTCGTGGTCTGCTAGAGGGCAACGTGAGAGTGGGCCAAGTGTCAACGTGGATTGTGCATTTATGGTATGTTGGAGGACAGTGTGATAGTACCCATGTTGGGGCTCGATGTGCACCATCTTCACGGACCTCAATGGTTGCTAGAGGTCAAGGGTCTGATCAACCAGGAGCAGTTTTGTGTAGCCCTAGACTCGTGTGTAAAAGACTTCTACAGCAAATGATGGGCAGTACTCCTAGCCAGTTTTCATTGTGGGATATAGACATATTGCAGCGATAGGTGGTAGCCCTTCATGTCCTATGTTGGCCTTCATCGGTGCAGCACAAGAACACTATAGTGGTTTGAAGTCCCTAAGTAATTGAGGAGCAGCAATGACAATATTGAGAATTGTTCACAAACGGAGTTGTGAATAATTCGACAGGAGTCTCGATGTGTTGTGCCCTTGATGGACTAAGGTGTTAGTGCTCAAATCTACCTCAAGCTGAAATGAAGTAAAACTCAAGGCTACATCAAACCACGCTCAGCCTCGTAGCTAGCCCTACGAGGACAGGAGAGGGCTCTCTCTGTCAATCTCGATAAAATGAGCAATAGGATGCGAGATGACTTACAATAGGAACTGATTTTAGGCTAGTAAAGAGATAGGTATGTTTGATTTTTTGGTTTTTTGGGTTTTCGCTGGAGAAATGGGAAAACAAATTTTGGGTCCGGGGATAAGGTCAGACCTTTGCAGATTTCGATTTGGGGCGAGGTAGGTGAATGTATTGATGCTTTTGATTGAATATATGGACAGATCAGACCGACGAGGAGATGAAGAGGGAAAAGAAGAACTTGGATCCTCTCCAAACAGTCGAAAAACATATAGAACTAACTGAATTCAAAGGCAGAGCACTGTAAACAATGGATTCAACCTCATCTACTCATTCAATTTAGTTCAGAGGCATATGAAAGGATGGCATACATTAAACATGAAGAAACTTACAGTAAACAAAGAGGAAACACCATCAAGAACAGAACACCACAAGGATCCCAACAAGTGCCGCAAAACCTCTGATCTTTCCTTAGCCAAAATATGAAAAAGTATGTACAATGGTATCAAAGTCTCCCAAGAGTCCAACCTTTCCAACCCCTGAAAATGATTGATAAATTACATCATATAGACCATCCTAACCCCTTCCCACACCTCTAGGGGTCGAATTCCTCCTTCAGGGGTCAGTTTCAACAAATTCTAATCATGGAACTACAATCTAGGCATCTAACAACTTGCCTCTAAAAGAGTGGAAACTGATTCATTTACATGATTTTTACCCTTTTGAGAGTGAATCTTCTAGAATAGATAAAAATAAGCCAAAGTTACATGCCAAACATAAATTTACATCATAAAAACCAAAAAATTCCATCCACAAGCAAAACTGGTCCATACTAGGCGAAAATCTGAGCTGGCAGTTGAAAATTCAGCAAAAATTTAAGTGGGTTGCATTTGAGCCGAGTGGGTCGCATTACTTTCAGCCTGAATTTGAGGTACTTCCCGGAATCCAAATTGAGCTCATGATAGCTCGTTGGAAAGCCCTGGATGTTTACTATCCAACCCAAATGGACTTTCCCAATTTGGAGCTCATTTGACCCTCCAAAACTTCTTTCTCCCAGAAGTACTTCCTGCTGGTGCAAAAGGTGGCAGCAAGGTGGTTTTCATGGTGTTTTTGAGCTCTTTGACCATCCAGAATCTGATGAAATTCTTAGGTAATGTTTGAGGATGCATAACTTACAATGAAAAATCCAAAAATACAAAAATTTCCTTCAGCAAGTGTCCCAAAAAAAAGTGAGCATATGAGTGCGAGACCCACTTAACTGAAAAACCTGTTTTTAGACCAAAAAATTTCAAAATGACAAAATTTTCTCTGAATTTGCTCAAATTCAGAGCGAAAACCCTCCATCATGTATCTTTCCTAGCCAACGAAGCCTCGGCCAAAATCCGGAGTGGATCAGGCCTTTTCCGCCGTTTTAGTGCTTCGCTCAACCTCCTCTTCAGAATCTTCATTCTTGCTTTGCAAACATGCATGCGAGCCCAATAATGGCCTTTCATGTGATGAAGCATGTCTTTGTCTCTATCATGATCCTGTGAATGTACCTACGCTGATGAAGAAGGAGAGACCCCTTCCACGCCATGTGGAGATAGTACTCGCGCTGCTGATGAAGTCAACGAGACCCCTTCCACCCCATGTGGAGATAATACTCATCGTGATGCTGCAAACAAAGCTCTGTGGCCTCTCTGATATGTTACCACTACTGGCACACTGCTATGCTCCATCTCAGTACATCAACCTCAACGGTTGAGTCACTGTCCTGCTCATATCCTTGCTCATAAACTGAATCCGTCTCTGACATGGCTTTGAACAAGATATTTGCAATATGGATGCTCATATAGGTGCAGTGAAAGCAAGATTTTAATGTATGTTCAAAACCCAAAAAATATCACCCATATACCCAAGTAGCAAGGGAAAACTAAAATCATGATAGGGATGGCTTTGTTTTAATGGCATAAACACTACCTCTGTTTTCAGATTGCAAGTAGGTTTGACAAATGATCACCAAATGCAAATGTGTAGTCAAGCTTTAATAATGGCCAAAAAACTATCAAAAGATTGTGTTTTATATAATATAGAATATGACCATATTTGCAAAGACCATATGGAGGACAAAATGAACATGACAATGGTAGTCGAAAGGTGATGACAGCAGTGATATAGTAATAGAGGTTAAATACAAGTCAACATGAAAACTGTGCAAAACATGAAAGGGTATAATGGCAATGACAAAATGATGACTGAGGGCGTGAAGGTCACATATACAATGCGCTAGGGTGTGAACCATTCAAAAGCTTCCAAATTCTTCATAAATTGTCCATACAATTTAAGAACCCTTGAGGAAACGCTTGCATGGTGAATGTAGGGTTTACACGATTTTCTCCAAGCATGGTTAGTTTCTTCAACACCAATGACATCCCAACTACATTAAAAATACATTGGGCGATGATATAAACCTGTTTGAAGGCATCTGGAGTTGATTCTGATCAAACTGGGTGCCAAACGCAATTTCCTGAGTTCTGTTTTCAACTGGGTCGCATTTCCCTCAAGTGGGTCGCATCCACTTCAAGTGGGTCGCATTTCCCTCTTGCCACATAGTGCATTTTCCAGGACGATTTTGCAGGCCTTCCCGGTGTCCAAATTGAGCGTGTGATAGCTATTTGGAAAGCTCTTGGAGTCTACTTTCCAACACAAGTGGAATTATGCAATTTGGATTTGATTTACCCTGTAAAAAATCAAATCTCCCAACACTAGTAAAAATGAGCAGAATGAGGCTGCCTCAAGGCAGAGCGCTGTTGCAGTCAACTTTTGAAGGTCTTCCTCAACTCCAAATTGAGCTCATGATAGCTCATTGGAAATATATTTGTGTCTAGTTATCCTTTGACTCATCAAGAAAGTCATTTAGCCAACCATGCTAGGAGAAATATTGATTTTCCCAAGGTCACTTCAGAGGTGCATTCAATTCTCCTGAGGCAACGGTATTTTTGATATTTCTCTAAAACCATGATACCTGTGTAAAAAGTGAAAGAGGTTTTTCTTCCTTGGCATGTTTTGAACAAAAACCTCTCTCAGTTTTCCAAAATTCATCTTTTATTTCTCTGAAACATCTTTTGAGTGAAACTTACCCCGATGTGTGAAACAAGGAATTTTGTCGAAATGAAGCGAAACGAAGGGGGTAAGGGGCTTCTAAATTCTTGGGGAAATTTTGGGAAGTAGGGAGGGATGTTAGGAAGTAGGGGAAAGTGGAATCACAGAGATTGAGTGAGGGGAAGGGGTCCAAAAGGGAAAAACACAGGCCTAGCCTAGAAAATTGCCAAGTTGTGGCGAGAAACTAGGGTTTGTGCAAAAATGAGGAATTGGGGGGATATCAATGATGGGAAGTGTTTAATAAGGTATATTAAGGATAGGGGAAGGTGTGTGAACATCAGGATACAAGTTTTTACGATGATTTGACCATCCAAGAGAAATTACCTCCAAAACCCTAGGAGAGGGAAATGGACCTTACCAAGGCACAAATGAAGCATGAACAAGGTGTAAAATGACCCAATGGAACTTTACATGATGATGACAACCCTCTGAATGATGGTACACTCAGCTGAATGGTGACATGGACTGACACTTGGACAACTTTGGAAGGAGTGAAAGCAAACCCTAGACCTAATGCCTAGTGACCAAATTTTGCTTGAAGACTCATTGAAATCACAAAATTTGACCTTGACACCTTAAAATCACTTTGTAAGAGCATGTTTGATCACTGAAGGAAGGCTGCAAAGGCTGACTCTAACATAAGGCACAACTAGTGAGTCGATTGGAAGCTAAGCTTTAGTGGCTAGATGGACTTAGAGCATTGATAGAGTCAAGAGTTTCAGATCGGGAGCTGAAGGACCGAGTTGGTACAGGGCATGACCGAGAAGAGCTCAGAAAGAATGCGACAAGGACATGGTCAGAGTATCTTGTTGAGGGTAGATTGGTTGTCGATGGACAGAAACCAAACCCAGTCTTGTATCTTGTATCAATGGGTGTATGAAGGCCATTATCCTTGGTATGGGAGCCCTAGAATGTTGTATCATATGTTGATTAATATAACGAAGTTGGGTTAAAAATTGAAAGAAGTTTTCTATATTTTTTGCATTGGTAGATTTACAGCTATTTATATTTTGTTGTGCAAAGTAGCATCATTGGGATTATTGGTTTGGTAGTGTGAAAGATTTTAAGACACTATCCTAGACCCAAGATCATGGAAAAACAACATGGTATCAGAAAGTATCTGAGCTACTTTAAGGGATAGTGACTCAGAGTGTGCTCACCGAAGCAACTCACAGGGAGTTGTGGGTGTCTAGATCAAGGAGAAAAATGTTCAGCTAAAGAAGAGTCTAGGTCATCTTGATGTTAATAAGCCATGTGACAACTTGTCAAGCCAATGTGGACACCCAAATGAAGCCCTTATATTGCGTATAAATAGAAGGTGAGGGAGGCTAAGATAACATCCAAGCGAAAAAATTTAGGAGTAAAACACCTTCTGATGTAAGCCACAACTTGAAGAAGAGAAGGTTGAAGCCTGAAATGACTGTTTTGAGGTCATATTAGAAGATGTAACATGGCCGAGGAGTGGCTGCATAAATACGTTGATAATAGGGTTGTTTTGGTACCAAAATGGGTGGCATATTTATTGTTTAAGAGATTCTCAGGCACTATAGTTATTACAGGGATAATGCATGCTTGTATTAGGCTTGTTGGAGGGGCCGTAAAGACTAATTTCTACAACAAAAGTAAGCGAAAATCAGCATATGGGAGTAGCTCTAAGGAGTGTCTAGTCTTGCTAAGCACAAAAAAAAATATGATTGATTTTATAAAATCTTGTCAACCCTACTACTGCTTTCTACATAATTATGTATACAAGTTTAAATCTATTGAAATTTTAACAATAAAAATCATAGATATCAGGAAAATACCTTTTGAACTTATCAATACACACTCTCCCTCTCTGAGTTCTCGAAGGTTGCAATTTTATCTCCATATTTTGGCAATGCACCACATGTCTTCCGCTCTGAATTGTAGGGAAACCCCCAAAACAGGACAAGAATATCTCAATTAAAGTTGGAAAAAGTGTTAAACCAGATGTGATATAGTAAAATCGCTTTAAAAATATTGTCGAATCCAGAGTGTAGTGAAGAATAGAAGGGTATGGTATCTGCGCCAAAATCATAAAGATTGTTAAAGATCACTGAACTTTGTCCTGAACCTGGCCAAGGGAGAATAGCCACCCGAAATTAAATTTCAAGAAGCCGACCGAAATTAAATTTTAAGAGGTACCAAAATCTTATAAAGCAATTTCTATAGTCGTTTTGATTTTCATAAAGTTCTAATTTTATTTAAGAAAAAGGAGGTCATCTAGTATTTTTATTTGAGAAAAGGAGGTCATTTCACATCTAGGAATAAATTTTAATAGGTCCATTTAGAGTTTAGACTAGCGGCCAAATTAGATTTTAATAGGCATTAAAAAATTATAAAGCAATTACTATGGTGGCTTTGGTTTTCATTAAGTTTTATTTTTATTTGAGGAAAAGGAGGTCATCTAGTATTTTTGGTTTTCATTAAGTTTTATTTTTATTTCAAGAACAGAAGTTCATTTCAAATAGAAGTTATATTTAATATTTAATGATGTTGAAGACCCATAAAGTAATAATGTTATTTTAATGTTATTTTAATTAGAGCATCAATAAAAACTATATTAGGGAATATAGTTTTTACACGGGAGCTCGTGCATGCTGCTTGATCTAGGCTGGTGTTTGAAATTCTAACTCGGCCCTTCACCACCATGGCCCCCCAGAGTTCGATCCCGGTAGGGAACCACCCCCTGTTGCTCCTAAAAATGATGTGAAGCCTCTTCATGACGAATTTGCAATCACTTTTGTCTCTTTGGTTTCCTCAATGGGACCTCCGCGATCACGCCCAACTGTGATAAAATTTGTGAAAAAACTCGATGGAATACCAGAAAGCACTCTACCTCCAACACTCCCACATAGAGAAGCCCTCTAATGGGAGCTTTCTCCTTTTCATTTACAACTGCTTATGTGAGAGAACACTACAAGCTCCATCTCAACATGATGAAGTGTAGATATTGTGAGTAATTCAAAACGAGGCTTTGCAAATTATCCAATTGTCTACATTTGGTATGCATGATAATAATGGCATTACCCATGAACACATATCCTCGTAACTAGTACCTAGTTCCATAAGAATCAATTAATGTTTCTAATATGCTCAGTTAGAGATGAAGGATTCTCCTAGCAGGTAAATTTGTTGGTTTGGGGTGTTGTAATTTTAGTGGTTAAGGGGTTAGTAGTTAAGGTGTTTATGGGTGAAGGGTTAGGGGATAAGGGTCACAGGTTAAGAGGATAAGGATTTATGGCTTAGGAGGTTTATGGATTAATATAGGTTAGGGTTTAATGTAAAGATCTAAGGAATGAAGGGGTTTATGGGTTATGATTTATAAGTACAGGGGTTAAGGGAATATGGATTGGGGGTTAAGGGGATAGGTAATTTAGTGGTTATGGGTTAAGGGCTTATGTTTTGTGATAATTGGACTCCTAATCCCCTTATCACCATTATTTTCGGTTCCCCTATCAATTTCTCTCGCTGCCTTCCCTCTAGGTCCCCTAGGCCCTATGAAATTAGGTCCTAAGCCCCCTTATCATTCTCTAATGCTAGGATTATAGATCTTGGTAAACCATGCTTTCACCTCTGACTTCTACACATACATGCTACCCTTGTGTCCCCTTGGCCCGTTCAAGACACCATAAGATACCCCCCCCCCCAAGAAACTTTTTGGTTACAAGTACACCCTTGGGACCCCTTGGCTGGGTAAACATATTAGGGGTTATGGGTTGTGAAAGGGAGCCCCTAATCCACTTATCACAAATATAAATAGGCTTATGAACATGATCAATATATATTTTAGATGTTGTGATGAAATCAATAATGAATACAAAATTTGTGGTCAATAGGATAGGGAAAATGTATGCCAGAAACATAGTAGGACATTTTGGAAAAAAGGTTTTAAGTAACTGGGACTGTGCTCCTGCTCTTATCTCCTTAACCCTGCTCTTATTTAAACTCTTTAAACCATCCCTATAATGGGAGCTTGCTTCTTTTCATTTTCAACTCATTATTTGAGAGAACACTACAAGCTCCATCTCAACGTGATGAAGTGTAGATATTGTGAGTAATTCAAATTGAGGCTTTGCAAATTATCCAATTGTCTACATTTGGTATACATGATAATAATGGAATTACCCACAAACACATATCCTTGTAACCAGTACCTAGTTCTCTAAGAATCAAGTAATGTTTCTAATATTCTCAATTAGAGATGAAGGACTCACCTAGGAGGTCAATTTGTTGGTTTGGGGTGTTGTTTTTGGCCTTGGATACTTAGTGGTTAAGGGCTTCAAGGGTCAAGCATTAAGGGCCAAAGGGATTTAGGGTCAAAGGATTTAGCGGTTAAGGACTCAATATTTAGGAGATTTAGGTGTTAGTGGTTAAGGGGTTAGTAGTTAAGGTGTTTAGGGGTTAAGGGTCACAGGTCAAGAGGATAAGGATTTATGGCTTAGGAGGTTCATGGATTGAAATAGGTTAGGGGTTAATGTCATAAGATTTAATGAATGAAGGGGTTTATGGGTTATGATTTATGAGTTCAGGGGTTAAGGGAATATGGATTGGGGGTTAAGAGGATAGGGAATTTAGTGGTTATGGGTTAAGGGCTTATGTTTTGTGATAATTGGACTCCTAATCCCCTTATCACCATTATTTTAGGTTCCCCTATCAATTTCTCTAGCTGCCTTCCCTCTAGGTCCCATAGGCCCTATGAAATTAGATCCTAAGCCCCCTTCTCATTCTCTAATGCTAGGATTATGGATCCTAGTAAACCATGATTACACCTCTGACTTCTACACATACATACTGCCCTTGTGTCCCCTTGGCCTGTTCAATACACCATAAGATCCCCCCCCCAAAAAAAACTTTTTGTTTATTTCATTCCACTTTTCCTAATGTTATGACCCCCCAAATTTGGTCTCAATGCCCCTACAAGTACACCCTTGGTCTCCCTTGGCTCAGGGAGTAAACGCATTAAGGGTAATGGGTTGTGATAACGGATCCCCTAATCCACTTATCAAAATTGTAAATAGGCTTATGAACACCATCAATATCTATTGTAGGTGTTGCAATGAAAGAAATAATGAATACAAAATTTGTGGTCAATAGGATAGGAATCATCAAGATGTTGAACCGTACAATGTAAAGATGGTTTTCAATGCTAGCTAGTGATCTATTCACATAAGAGAGTCCCCGATAAAATTTTTCTTTGGGACACCCCTAGGATTCAATAATTAATCTAAGTGAGAGGATTCATTGCTAAGGTGACAGTGGAAACGACCTTGGGTTGACGCAAAATGACACTTAGTGATCCTTACAAAACTAGGGTGTCGGTTTCATCATCAACAAGAGGCACAATTGACAAGTGGCAACATCTCACATTTAAGGCACTTAGCAGAAATATTTATGCATGTTTTTTCACCAAGGATACCTTAATTCACGTTTCCTAAGGCACAAATCACATATTTGGATGAATTTTGGATAACTTGTCATATTCCACTAGCTTCCTGCATGAAGAGGAGCTCCCATGCTTTTAGAAGATTTTGGGGGATTTCATGGCATATTCAAGGGTCTCATGTATAAAAGAAGAACGTCATAGCTAGTTGGTTTATTTTTCTTTCACACATTGAGAGACATGATTCATGTATTTTAAGGTGTGTTTTATTATTGAGTTCACATATTTGGAAGCACAATTGCACAAGTGGAAACATCTCAAGAGTGCCATAAGAGTAAAAAAGATTTAGAATTCATCCCACACTTATTAGGATTTAGATTTCGCACTAATGTTTTCTGGAGGTTCCTACCTTTTTTTTTAATAATTTGGTTTAAATTGAGAATAAAACTGATTACTATTCAATGAAATTATGATTTAGATTTCCCACCAATATTTTTAAGAGTTTACAATTTCCATTTTGTTTAAATTGAGAATATAACTCATTCTTATTCAATGAAATCACTATTTATATTTCCTGCCATTTATATTAGGATTTAGATTTCCCACTATTTTTATTAAGATTTAGATTTCCCGCCAACATTTTGACCAATATTTTTAGGGTTTTTTACTATTTAAATTGAGAATAGAACTCATTCCTATTCAATAAAATCTTCTTTGAAGATGTGTTTGAGTGTGCTTTAGATAAAATTGGAGTCACTAAGAAGTAAGCGCACCATGACTACAAGAAGAGGAAATGAAAAGAGGTAAATTTATATTTTATAATAACGGATTATTTTAAGTTGTTATTTTGTGATTTTAGATCGATTTTAACTTTAAAGGAAAATTTATATTTTATAACCCTGAATTATTTTCAGTTAATTTTTATAATTTTAAATAAATTTCTATGTATATTTTAGAAAATCTAGATTTAAAAAATTCAAAAATTGAAGCCACAAGTGTTTGGACGTTTTAGCTGTCTTGTTTTTTTCTCTCTCTAAAACAAGTGTTCATGTATATTTAGGCCGATAGGCCTATTCTTTTGAAACAGTTCTTTTTTGGGTTCGTCAACCTTTTTATTGTGCTGGTGACATCTGTCCCGAATCATGTTGGTGACATTTGTCCTCAATGTATGTTCAACTTCATGTGCTTTAATTATTGATCACCTCCACCATTTTTATCAGGCAAAACCATGCCATGTACATTTAATTCTGGATTGCCTCTGTTGAATCTTTGATTAAAATGAGAGGGGGGGGTGAATCAGTTTAATACATGCATTAGCCTTTTAAATTTTCACCAGAGTTATTTACAGCTTTAATATGTGAACAATCTTATTTGCAGCCAATATTAATTTATTGTGACACCATACTTAAGTTGAAAGCAGCAAGAAATTAAGCATATTGAAATAATCACATCAACACATAAGAAGCACACATAGAGACAACAGATGTAAGTGGAAACCCATAAAGGGAGAAAACCACATCTTATTATTGTTGTGATGCAAAGGCAAGCTCCAACTCCCTCTCACCACTGTTTTCTGTAGGCACCAACCCACAGGAGGCTCTATCCTCAATTCTGCAAGCTACAACTTGCAAGGAAGCACCAACTCCCTTCAATTTTCTGCAGGCACCAACCTACAGGAGGCTCCAACCTCAGTCAGCTACAACTGACAGTTATCAAGCTTCAACTTGATAGGGAAGCTCCAACTTCTTCAATTTATCAAACTGAATGTTTGCCGATTTACCTCAGATATCACTCTCCGTTTGTAGCCTCTTCCTCGCTCTTCTTTTCGATCTTCTCGCTTCACTCTTTTCCGTATTCGCCTTCTCTTCTTTACTCTCACCGTTCTAAAAAACTTACCTACATCAAGATGATATTATTTATAGATTTCTTCACATGACTGTTTGTATTCTGCTTGGAATTCGAAATGGAAAGTCATGTCTCTTTGCCTTTTGCCTTCTCACTCCTTTTATCAGCTTACTCAGAAATTATAACTGTAGGTGTCAATTTTAACATTACAGTGGGAGTTTGTTTTCTCTCGGAGACTTGCCAATGCATCACAAACAATAAAAACGATTAAAACATTTACATTCGAATTACAATGTGAACTCCAGCTCACTCATTTTGTCTCTTGGCTTGCTGCGCATTTGTCTTTTCTCTAACCGTCTCTTTGTCCCTTTCTCTTCTCTGTATGCCTTTCTGTTTATGGCTGCTGCGTAACTCCTGAATTTATGAACTGCATTTTTATTTTATTTTTATACCAGCGCTTTATATATAAATGAATCTGCTGACTGTAATTCAATCCTTTACACGCAACAAGTGTCTTGTTGATGTGGCGAGTTCCGCAGGCCGGAACATACATATATTACAATTGCATTACATTAATAATCGCCCTCCCGTTAAGCTGAGGCCCGTGGGTCTACAGACCACGCGGCATGTTTTAATACAACTGCAACCACTTTTTATATATATATATTTATATATAACAGCGCCTTCACAAATTTCCATTTGCGATTAGAACTGGAACTCAAAACACTTGTTAATCATAGTTAATAAGCCCATCGGGTCCGGGCTTCAATCGCAACGTTTTACAAAGTCGTGCGATCAATCAGAGAGTTCCGATTACGATTGAGATTCCGGATGCGATTTGCATATATCAACTCCCGCTTATAACACGATCGGGTCCGCCATTTCAATCGCAGCGTTTTACAAAGTCGTGCGATCAATCATAGAGTTCTGATTGCAATTGAGATTCCGGATGCGATTTGCATATATCAACTCCCGCTTATAACACGATCGGGTCCACCATTTCAATCGCAGCGTTTTACAAAGTCGTGCGATCAATCATAGAGTTCCGATTGCGTTTGAGATTTCGGATGCGATTTACATATATCAACTCCCGTTTATAACACGATCGGGTCCGCCATTTCAATCGCAGCGTTTTACAAAGTCGTGCAATCAATCGTAGAGTTCCGATTGCGATTGAGATTTCGGATGCGATTAGCAATTAACTGTGGTACATAACTCGATCGGGTCCGCCACTTCAATCGCAGCGTTTTACAAAGTCGTGCGATTGGAACTCGGATGCGATTAGCAATTAACTGTGGTGCATAACTCGATCGGGTGCGCCACTTTATATTACTTCCTTTCCATTGATCATAACACGCTCCACTTTAATATATATCATTGTATATGCCTTGGACCATTGGAACATATGTAATGCGCTCTATGTATACTCCTGCGTGGGTAGCGATTCCCGGAATGAGATTTGTTTTATGTATCATTCCGCCTGGGGTTATGCGATTCCCGGAATTTTCTGTGTTATTTGCATTACATTGCTGCTGGAGTTAAGGGATTCCCGGAATAAGTTTTGTATATGTTATATATATTCTTTGCCGCTGGAGTGAAGCGATTCCCGGAATTTTATAACGGCTCTGCTTCTGTCTCTGACTCTGTCTCTGCTGCTCCTGTCGCTCTGCCTCTGCCTCTATTGTTGAGATAACGGTTCTGCCTCTATTATATTCGTTTCCTCTGCCTTCATTTGCTTCTTTGCTGCCTCTTTGCTTCAGCGCTGCCTCCTTTGCCATCAATGAAAACATTTCCAACAGTCTCCCCCTTTGGCATTGATGGCAATCCACTTTCTCTGTTTGCTTTCTCTTTCTCTTGTTGCTTGCTCTTTCTGTTTGCCTGCTCTTCCTCCTGTTGTTTGTTCTTCCTCCCCCTTTGAAATCAATGGCAAAGGACGACACCTCATCTCTCCGTATGGGCTCTGTCGTTGCACTTCCTTTTTCTGAGTTACGTTTAGGTCCTCTTCAGCTGAAATTGTACTATGCTGCTCCAGAGTGATGTATGAAACTTGTTGAGAGAACGCTTTGGTTTTAATAGCTGTATCATGCTGCTCTGTTTCATATTTGTAGTGCTTGTAAGCCGATACCATATAGTGAGCCGATATCATGCTGCTCTGTTTTATATGCTGCTCTATACCATTGCTCTGTTTTATGATAATGTTGAATGCTTATAGTGCTGAATGCGTGCTAGAACTTGCTTCTGAATGAATACTGAATGCTTATACTGCTAATGCTGCCGAAAGCTTATAATGTTGAATGCGTGCTAGAATTTGTTGCTTCTGAATGCCGATAATACTATTAATGCTGATCCTGTGGACTTGTTTTATGCTTATCTTGCTGGCTGGTCTCCCCCTGGAATGATATCTTCGTTTTGTTCTCCCCCTGAAGTTGTGCATTCTCTTCATATTAGAGAGTAGCATCTGCTGATACTACCCCTAGTTTATCTCTCAAGTATTGAAATGGTTCTCTAGCAAGAGGTTTGGTAAATATATCAGTTGTTTGTTCTTTCGTTGGTACATATTCCAGCTTTACTATTTTTAGAGCCACTTGTTCTCGGAGGAAATGATACTTGATTGGTATATGTTTGGTTTTTGAATGAAGCACGGGATTTTTAGATATACTTATAGCACTTGTATTGTCACATTTGATTGGAATAGGTTCATCAATGCTTACCTTCATGTCTTGAAGAGTTTGCTTCATCCACATGACTTGTGTACAACATGCTGTTGCTGCTATATATTCGGCTTCAGCTGTAGACAGAGAGATGGATGTTTGTTTCTTGCTTAGCCATGCAACTAGGCTTTCTCCTAGATAGAATGCACCTCCACTTGTACTCTTCCTATCATCCATACAGCTGGCCCAATCTGCATCTGTGTATGTTGATAAAGTGAAGTTTTTGCTTTTAGGATACCAAAGTCCATACTGTATTGTTCCTTGTAGATATCTGAATATTCTTTTGACTGCCAGAAGATGGTTTTGTTTAGGTGCTACTTGATATCTAGCAACTAATCCTACTGCTAGCATGATGTCTGGTCTTGATGCAGTCAGATACAATAGACTTCCAATCATTGATCTGTAAAGTCCTTGATCTATGTCAGCAGACCCATCATTAGCACACAGCTTGCAACCTGTGGTCATGGGAGTTGACACAGGTTTGCAGTCCTCCATTTCGAACATTTTCAACATTTCTTTTATGTATTTTTCTTGTGAAATAAATGTACCTGTGTTCTTTTGCTGAATTTGTAGTCCCAAGTAGAAACTGAGCTCTCCAATCATAGACATTTCAAACTCTGTTTTCATTTCATCAGCAAACCATTTTGCTAGTTCATCTTTGTTGCTTCCAAACATAATGTCATCGACATATACTACAACAATCAGGAGTTCATCTTCATGGGCTTTTATGTATAGATTGTTGTCTACTCCACCTCTCCTAAAGCCCTGTTTATGCAAATATTTGTTCAGTCTTGAGTACCAAGCACGAGGAGCCTGTTTCAGTCCATATAGGGCCTTCTTCAGTCTACACACATAGTCTTCTTTGTCTGTCAATGAGAAGCCTTCTGGTTGTTCGATGTACACTTCTTCTTCTAGATCTCCATTAAGAAAAGCAGACTTTACATCCATTTGATATACCTTGAAGTCTTGGTAGCATGCAAATGCCAGGAACATTCTGATAGCCTCCATTCTGGCTACAGGTGCAAATGTTTCATCATAGTCAAGTCCTTCAATTTGTGAGTATCCTTTGCAAACCAGCCTGGCTTTATTCCTGATTACTTGTCCTTGCTCATTCATTTTGTTTTTGAATACCCATTTTGAACCAATGATATTTTTCTCAATAGGTCTAGGAACTAGTTCCCAGGTATTGTTCTTCTCAATTTGGTCAAATTCTTCATTCATTGCTTTTACCCAATACTTGTCCTTGCTGGCTTCTTCAAATTTCTTTGGCTCTATTTGTGATAACATGGCTATGTATACTTCTTCTGTTTGTTCTATTAGCTGCCTTCTTGTCTGGACTCCTGCTTTCTTGTCTCCTATGATCTGATCTTTAGGATGATTCTTCTGAGTGTATCTTGAGGGGGTTTTCGAGCTCAGCTCTGCATTATCTGTTGTTTTGCTTGTTTCATCATCATCCTTGTCTTCCTCTTCATGGTTGTCTGATGGACTGCAGCAGTCTGTATTTCTTGTATTGTTTGGAAGTTCTTCATCAAATCTCACATCAATACATTCAATTATTTTCCGAAGAGTCTTGTTGTAGCACCTGTACCCTTTACTTTTGGATGCATATCCTAAGAATATTCCTTCATCTGCTCTTGCATCAAATTTCCCAAGGTTTTCATCATTATTCTTTATGTAACACTTGCTACAAAAGATTCTGAAATGTTTGATTGAGGCTCGCTTTCCATGCCATAGTTCATAGGGAGTCTTGTCACTGCTTGGCCTTAAGTGAGCTTTATTAAGGATATGTACTGCTGTGTGCACTGCTTCTGCCCAGAAGGTTTGAGAAATATTATTCTCTTGCATCATAGCTCTTGCTATTTGTTGTACAGACCTGTTTTGTCTCTCTGCTACTCCATTCTGCTGAGGTGTCCCTGCAATAGTAAATTGTTGCTTTATTCCATGTTCATTACATAGGTCTACAAAGTCATAATCTGTGAATTCTCCTCTTCTGTCTGATCTGATACATTTCAGCTTGCATCCAGTTTGATTTTTTGCTAATGCTTTGAATATCTTAAATTTTTCCAATGCTTCTGATTTATTTTTGAGAAAAGCAACCCATGTCATTCTGGAAAAGTCATCTATTATCAGCATGAAATAGGATTCTCCACTTGGTGTCCGAGTTCTAGCAGGTCCACACAGGTCCATGTGCACAAGATGGAGTGGTTTTCTTGTTGACAGCTCCTCTTTAGATTTAAAGGATGTGCGAGCTTGTTTCCCCAATTGACAAGATTTGCATATAGTACTTGAAGGCCTTTTTATTTCTGGCATATCTCTTACAGCTTTCTTCTTGCTCAATATGATGATATGGTCAAAGCTGAGATGTCCCAATCTCCTATGCCACAACCATGACTCCTCAAGTTTGCTAAGATGGCAGGCTTCATCTTCCTCTTTCACTATGTACACATTACTTTCTGTTCGAACACCTTTGAGTAGAGTTTTTCCTGTTGTGCTTGATCTGACTACACAATCTTGTGCTCTAAAGAGAAATTCACAGCCTTTATCACACATCTGACTGACACTCAGTAAATTTGCTTTCAACCCATCTACATATAATACATCTTGGGCCTTTCCTCTGCCATTGTCTATGCTGACTGATCCTTTTCCCTTGATCTTTCCTGATTTGTCATTTCCAAAAGTGACATTTCCCGATTTCCTTTCGTCAAGAGTTAAAAACTTGTTTTTATCTCCTGTCATGTGTTTAGAGCAGCCACTGTCCAAATACCATTGACTCTTCAAATCTTGAGCAATTAAAGCCAAGTCACATTTATTAGCCTTCTTTATCCACTGGAGGCCCCCTTTTGTTTGGTATCTTTTGTGAGGTGATGAATTATATCCCTTTAGAGAACACTTGGAAGATATATGCCCAATTTGATTGCATATCCAACATTTGATTATAGTTTTTGCGGAATTGTGAGCATGAACAAAATTACTTTGACTCATAAACCTCCTTGAGGTATTGAACATCGGTCTTTGTCCATACTTTCTACATTCAATAATTCTATGGCCAAAATCCTTACAATAAAAACAATAACCATAGAAATTACTTGCATACCTGATGTAAGGTTGTCTCTTCCATGCTTGCCTCTTTTTCTGGTTTGAATCATTCTTCCTTGCATGACAATATGCAGCAATGTGTCCCTGCTTGTGGCAGACATAACAGGTGGCATTCTTCATAGGAGTGAAGAATCTCCTTTGATGGCTTCCAAATTTGACATACTCAGGAGCATATGATCCTTTTTCTGTTATCTTAGTAGTTATTGCATTCTTTGTTACTAGAGGTTTCTTCTGCTCTCTGTCTCTCTTATTGCAGATTTCTTCTTTTGTAGAAATTATTTGAGCTACTTCCTCATCCTTCTTTGCTTTTACAAAAATAATCTCTCTGTCAACCTTTTCTTTTCCTTTACTTGATTCTCCTTCGTAGCCTATTCCAGTCTTTATCATAGGGGATCTTTGAGCAACCAAAATTTCATTCAACTTAATAGAGCTTGTTGTTTGAGAAGGGTATATAGAAACTTTCTGTTGAGCTTTTTCTAATTTCTTTCTCAGACACAGAATTTCTTCTTCCAACTTCTCTTGTTCTCGAGTTTTATCTTTGATTTGCTGAAGTAACATATCTTCTATCTTCTTGGCTTCTTCAAGCTTTACCTTCAGCTGCATGAGGACTTCTGAATTTTGTTCTTCTTTCACACAGTTTAGGAGAATCTCTTTTTGTTTTTTGCATTTTAGTTTGAGTCTATCAATCTCCTCCAGAGCACTTCTTAGCTCCCCCTCAAGGTCTACTTCCCCTTCTTCTTCTTCATCTTCTAGTAGGAGTCCCTCAAGATCTTCTATGGCCATCAATATAAATTCTGAGGTTCCTTCTTCACTTGAGGGTTTATCTGAGTCTTCATATGCACTACTGTCTTAGTGAGCATAAAAGGATTTTCTGCTGAATTTCTTTCCTTTCTGCCAGTTCTTTGATGTGTCTTTCTCTGATTCTTGAGCTTGATTTCTTACTTTCTTGTGAGGACATTTAGCAGCATAATGTCCAATTCTTCCACAGTTAAATCATTTGAAGGGAATTTTACCTTTGTATCTACCTAAGCCTCTATCCAATTTCTTGACAAATTTAGCCTCTTCTTCATCAGAGCAGGAGCATATGTCTTCCTTTTCTTCTTTCTTCTTTTCTGTTTTGAATGCTGCCTCCCTTGTGCTTGAATTCTTCTGTGGGAGCCTCATCTCATATGCTGTAAGATTTCCTAGTAGCTGATTCATGGTCAATGTCTCCCAATTCGCTGTCTCTTCTATTGCAGATACCTTGGGATTAAATCTGGATGGGAGTGATCTTAGAATGTTTTTCACAACTATACTTTCTGGTATGGTTTCTCTAAGAGCTTTCACATTGTTAACAATTTCTGCAACTTTTAAGAAGAAGCTGCCAACATCTTCATCATAATTCATTTTTAAGTTTTCAAACTGGGCTCTATATACTTGAAGTTTGGCAGTCTTTACTTTCTGGTCTCCCTCATGTATGCCTTCAAGAGTATCCCAAATTTTCTTGGCAGTGTCTTTGTGCATTACTTTAATAAACTCTGCTTCACATAATCCATTCAAGATGGCATTCATGGCTTTTGCATTAGCTACAAAGCTTTCTTTAGCTTCTTTTTATGTATCAGTTGATTTCGGGGCCTATCCTAATTCCACAGCAGCCCAGACTTCTATTCCTAGAGACATTATGTATGTCTTCATTCTGATTTTCCAGAAAGCATAATTTTCACCAGTGAAGAAAGGGGCTTTATTGGTTGAGCATCCTTCTTTACTAGCCACCTTGGGAACCTAAGATCTCCTTTCCGTTGTTAGACTTGTACAAAGGAACTTGCTCTGATACCAATTGTTGAATCTTTGATTAAACTGAGAGGGGGGGGTGAATCAGTTTAATACATGCATTAGCCTTTTAAATTTTCACCAGAGTTATTTACAGCTTTAATATGTGAACAATCTTATTTGCAGCCAATATTAATTTATTGTGACACCATACTTAAGTTGAAAGCAGCAAGAAAATAAGCAGATTGAAATAATCACATCAACACATAAGAAGCACACATAGAGACAGTAGATATAAGCGGAAACCCATAAAGGGAGAAAACCACATCTTATTATTGTTGTGATGCAAAGGCAAGCTCCAACTCCCTCTCACCACTGTTTTCTGTAGGCACCAACCTACAGGAGGCTCTATCCTCAATTCTGCAAGCTACAACTTGCAAGGAAGCACCAACTCCCTTCAATTTTATGCAGGCACCAACCTACAGGAGGCTCCAACCTCAGTCAGCTACAACTGACAGCTATCAAGCTTCAACTTGATAGGGAAGCTCCAACTTCCTCAATTTAACAAACTGAATGTTTGCTGATTTACCTTTGATATCAGCTCTGTTCTGTAGCTCCTCTTTATGCTCTTCTTTTCTTGATCTTCTCTGCTTCACTCTTCTGTATTATGCCTTCTCTTTCTTTACTCTCACCTCTGCTCTCAAAAAAAACTCTCTCTGCATATCAAGATGATATTATTTATAGATTTCCTCACATGACTGTTTGTATTCTGCTTGGAATTCGAAATGGAAATTCATGTCTCTTTGCCTTCTGCCTTCTCACTCCTTTTATCAGCTTACTCAGAAATTATAACTGTAGGTGTCAATTTTAACATTACAGTGGGAGTTTGTTTTCTCTTAGAGACTTGCCAATGCATCACAAACAATAAAAACAATTAAAACATTTACATTCGAATTACAATGTGAACTCCGGCTCACTCATTTTGTCTCTTGGCTTGCTGCGCATTTGTCTTTTCTCTAACTGTCTCTTTGTCCCTTTCTCTTCTCTGTATGCCTTTCTGTTTATGGCTGCTGCGTAACTCTTGAATTTATGAACTGCATTTTTATTTTATTTTTATACCAGCGCTTTATATATAAATGAATCTGCTGACTATAATTCAATCCTTTACACGCAGCAAGTGTCTTGTTGATGTGGCGAGTTCCGCAGGCCGGAACATACATATATTACAATTGCATTACATTAATAATCGCCCTCCCGTTAAGCTGAGGCCCGTGGGTCTACAGACCACGCGGCATGTTTTAATACAACCGCAACCACTTTATATATATATATATATATATATATATATATTTATATATAACAACGCCTTCACAAATTTCCGTTTGCGATTAGAACTGGAACTCAAAACACTTGTTAATCATAGTTAATAAGCCCATCGGGTCCGGGCTTCAATCACAACGTTTTACAAAGTCATGCGATCAATCGGAGAGTTCCGATTACGATTGAGATTCCGGATGCGATTTGCATATATCAACTCCCGCTTATAACACGATCGGGTCCGCCATTTCAATCGCAGCGTTTTACAAAGTCGTGCGATCAATCGTAGAGTTCCGATTGCGATTGAGATTCCGGATGCGATTTTCATATATCAACTCCCGCTTATAACACGATCGGGTCCGCCATTTCAATCGCAGCGTTTTACAAAGTCGTGCGATCAATCGTAGAGTTCCGATTGCGATTGAGATTTCGGATGCGATTAGCAATTAACTGTGGTACATAACTCGATCGGGTCCGCCACTTCAATCGCAATCGCAACTTTCTGTTGCGATGTTCCGCTGCCCTTGCGATCTCCGATTGCGATTGGATGAGGGTCCCACTTTATATTACTTCCTTTCCATTGATCATAACACGCTCCACTTTAATATATATCAATGTATATGCCTTGGACCATTGGAACATATGTAATGCGCTCTATGTATACTCCTGCATGGGTAGCGATTCCCGGAATGAGATTTGTTTTATGTATCCTTCCGCCTGGGGTTATGCAATTCCCAGAATTTTCTGTGTTATTTGCATTACATTGCTGCTGGAGTTAAGCGATTCCCGGAATAAGTTTTGTATATGTTTATATATATTCTTTGCCACTGGAGTGAAGCGATTCCCGAAATTTTATAACGGCTCTGCTTCTGTCTCTGACTCGGTCTCTGCTGCTCCTGTCGCTCTGCCTCTGCCTCTATTTCTGAGATAACGGTTCTGCCTCTATTATATTCGTTTCCTCTGCCTTCATTTGCTTCTTTGCTGCCTCTTTGCTTCAGCGCTGCCT
>CM076578.1:717231760-717444901 GCA_034641835.2 Pinus albicaulis | reverse complement strand
TTTTGAATGACCTTTCTTTTGTTTACATTATCACCTAAAGTGCCAAAAAGAGGGACAAAGTCGAAATTTTGAAATATCCCTCTTATGAGAACAGGAATGTAACTTCATGAGTAGGCAAAGCAGATTTGAAGGATTATCACTGTTTAAAAAGAAACTTGATACAAACATGGTTTTGTATCATTTAAAAAGGGGCGGATATATATATTCAAAATGACCGTTCGACATTTATTTGAAAAATGATATGAGGTTGAAAATGTCAAAAGAATGGAATAGGGAAATAAGTAAGTCACTTCTGAATTTCAAAAACCAATTGCCACAGCTCCCAAGCATCACAATGCGTTTTCAAAGGAATTGAGGTTTTCTGCATTGTTTTAGGGCGGCGCGACGGGCCTGGAAAGTGGCGCGACGTGCCTGGGCGTCGTTTTGTGAAGGCTTTTAACGTCGACGCGACGTGCCTGTAGGCGGGCGCGACGTGCCTGTAGGTGCCCGCCCGACCACACGACAAGTCGACCCGACTGGCCCGACAAGGGGTTTTTTTTGCGCGACGGGTTTGTTATCAAGAATGCCGCGCAAGTGCCAAGGGTCCCCAGCAGTGTTTTGGCTTTCAAAAGCAGGTGTTTTTCAAAATTCGAGGTATTTTATATACTTCCCCATCGAATTTCAAGGTTTTGAGAAAAAACAATAAGCTTTAAAACCATGGACCTTGTCATTTTAGTTAAAGGCACAAGGCTTATTTTTATACGTTAAGTCAAGTTTTGAAATATGATAAGAGGCTTCAGGTTGGTCATTCAAAGAGCACATATAGGGATACGGGTTTTGAGGTAGAGGGCCAGTTTGTCTCTTCCTCAAATCGATCAAAGGGCCGAGGTTTTCCTGTAAAAAGCAGTGTTTTGATTAAGAGGGGATTTCCGTTGCAGAAAACTCATATAATCTCTATCAAAGAGCTTGACATCTTCTATAAAACTCTGTCATTATTATCTCTCAAACTCACAAGCAAAGAGTGTATTGTCTAAACCACTGTGTACACTGATTTTACACCCAACCTAGGTCTGCTTCTTCTTTTTTACTACATTGTATCACTGTGAAGAATTGTTGACAGAGAGTTTTCTAAAGGTGAATATTACATTGAAGGGCAGATTTAATTAATGTTTTTCTAGCTCTGGAGGCAGGGTTGTTGGTGATTAGGCACGATGGTTGATGGTGGTTTTTTAACATCAAAGGCAGGAATATAGATGTGTTGGTGGACTTTTAACCTCACAAAGCAGGGGATTTGTTTCCTAAACCACTGTTGCACTGACTTTACACCTAAACCAAGCCTATTTTTCTGCACTACACTATATCATTCCGAAGTTTGTTAAACAGAGGCCGAAGGTGAAACAGTTCATTTTCCGTATGCGTGTTATCACTATGGGACATTTATTGATGATCAAGTGAACATTAGAGGCTGGTATATAAATGTCTCTGGATGGATTTTTTAAACCTTGAGCAGAAAATATGTTTCCTAAAAACCACCGTTGCACTTACTTTCACCAACCAACTCCGTTTGTTCATTACACTATATTGTTTGGCTCAAGATTGTGGGACAGTTTTCTCTAAGGTGAACAGGTATTTTGTTGATGATTGAGCATTTGTAGATGATTAGGCATTTATTGATGATCAAGTTTACATTAAGGGCAGAGTTATAAAGGCAGTGATTGACTTCTCAAAAAGTCACAAGTGAAAGGTTTTTCCCTTAACACAGTGGGCTAATTTTTCACCTAACCACAGGGTCTCTTTTCTTTTCCCATTGTGTGGTCTCCACAGAAGTCTGCTAACAGGGGCATGTTTCAAGGTAAATGACCTAAAAGAGCAGGGTTATAATTTTTGAAGTTTGGTTTCAAAGACAAAAATACAAATGCAAGCAGGCCTCTAGCAAAGTCACCAGAGGGGTGATTGTTTCAAGACTGTGCACAGAAAATCTACAAAGCAGTTTCTCCCACATAGTACCATTGTTAAGAAGGTTACATAGCTGAAGTGTAACCAGATTTGAAGGATTGTGGTTAATAAGTGCAGAGGAGCTTATTCAAGGAAGCCTTGTTGCATTCTATTCAAAATCACAGGGTCCATAACTGTCCAAGCAGTTTGGTGGCTTGTCTCAATCCAGGAGAGCATTCTTCATACATTGAAGGCAGTGTGCCTCTTCCAAGCCTGTTTCAAGTCAGAATGCCTCCAAAACGAGATCACAAAGGCGGACAACATAAGAGATATGAGCCTATCTCCATAGAAGAAATCAATGCTCATCCCTCAGTACTTTTCAATTGCCATGAAGTAGGCTGTCTTGATTTCTGTCAGAGGATAGAGGAAGTCAAGAGTTTCTCACCACTTACACATTTGTGCGCTTTGAGATTCAAGAACAAACACTTCCAGCTTGCAGGTCTTGACTTCAAAATCTCCCCAAGGTATGTATCCAAGGCTACTAAGATCCCGTATCATGGTGAAAAGTGGTTTAAGCAAGCACATCTTGATCTGGAGGATTATAAACCTTTCATCGAGCCGGAACATAGGGAGACCATCACTGCTATTTTTCCTTTCTCTTATCTTCTTGACAGTTATGCTCCACTGATGAAGGCCATAATGAGATACTTCACTTGTGAAGGGAGATTTAGCCAAATATTTGCCTATCATGTTCGCTTGTTGATGCATTTTACCAGGAGCAGACAATTAAACCTCCCATACTTTTTGTCCAAGAGCATAGAGAAAATGGCAGCTACTGTCTAGAAGAAAGCTCCACCTCAGCAAATCTCTTCTCTCTTTCACCATTCCTTGATCAAGATCATCTTCTTACACCAGCTGGAGAAGAAAGGAGTTTCATGGGATTTATTCATTAGCCATGCCGATTTCGCCACTGTCCCTCCTGTTCATGTGTCTCCTACTCAGCCTGTCCATCGCCCAGTGCCTTTATCTTGTAGGCCTACCCCTAAAAAACTCAAGATGATCACTGGGCAGCCAAGTACACAAGGAGAAGGAGAGGGCAGTGAGACACAGGGAGAAAAGGAGGATGATGAGCAGCAGCAACCAGATTTAGAAGGACAGCAGCAGTTGGTTATCATTGGACAGCAGCTAGAGGTTGATGAACAACATCAATTTCAGGAAGAAGGGCAGCAGACAGAGGTTGAGGTACAGTAGCAAGTACAGGAAAAGGAACAGCAGCGGACAGAGTTTGAAGAGCAGCAGGTTGAGCAAGCAATTGAAACATCTTTTGAGCCACAAGCTGGACAGGATGTTGGGGAAGGACAGCAAGCTGAAGCTGCCGCCTCAATGGTGACCAAAACTGTCCCTAAGAAGGGGAAATTGCCCAAAAGGACAACTCCTAGCTTACCAAGGAGAAAGAGCGCTAGATTGGCCTTCAAAGGCAAAAGTACAGTTGGAGAAAGCGCCAAGCATGGAGGTAAATCAGCTGTCATCCCTATCCCAAGCGATGACAGCGACAATGAGGCACGTATCCTTGAAAACCTCCTCATTCACAAAGAAGGGCAAATTGAGGTTTTACAAGAAGATCTCCAAAGGGAAAGGAATTTCAATCAATTCTTGGAGGTTGAGAACAAACAAATAAAATTTCATGCAGCCATTTATGAGGCAAGGGCCATCAAGTACAAAAAGGAGGCGGAAAGGGCGCAAGTGAGAATTGAAGAGCTTATTGGCGAATTTGATGATGAGGAAGAGGAGGACCAGCCTAGGCGAAAGAGGCCTAGAACCATCGGGCTTAGGAGAGCTTTGGAGAAGCAGAAGGCTTAAGAACAAGCTCAATTCGAAGCTTTTCCTCTCACTACCCTCTTTGAGCGGGAAATTGAGGAAAACAAGGAAGCTTGGCTTGAGAGGGCTAACCAGCATCTGGAGACCAAGCTTGAGAAGGAAAACAGGGATCTTGAGCTACAGAGAAAGAGAACTCTTCACTTTCAGAAGCTAAACCAATTCGCCCGGCGCAAATTGAAGGTGGCACAAGAAAAATTGAAGAAATTAAAGGAGAGGCGCCTAGCACGAAAAGAGGAAAAAAGCATATCAGCCCTTGATATTTTAGCTTCAGCTTCGGAACATGTCTCTATGGACCCTTGAGGGTCATCCATGCCAATTTTGGGCCTGTTTCGAAAACTTTTTGTTTTTTGGCATTTTTTGGGTTTTCGCCAAAAACTCATAAATGCGCCATTTCAGTTTGAAGAGTCGTCAAGATAGGAGGGTGATACCAATGGATTCCATAATTTCATGAGCCGCTCTCCAGCGATTTTCAGGGCATTTGAAGATCATTCGCCCCCTAAAATTGGCGAAAAACAGCCTCATTTTGCACATTCTGCCCGCCCTATCAGCAGCCTGCTATTTTCTGGGTTTTGCACACAGGTACAGTTTTGAGGGACTTTCAGAGATCAGATTGAGATGATTCCACTTGCATTGGAAAGCAGACACAGATAGCTTTCCAACGAGCCATCATGAGCTTCATTTTGACATCGGGAAGGCTTCCATTTGCATCCAGAAAGTCAGGGGACCTTTTTCAAGCATAAATATGAAATATTTTTGCAATTTTTGAACTCCAAAAATCTGCTTTTCCCAAATGTGCGTTAGGCTATTTTTATCATGGGAAAATCATGTAAAGTCAATATAATTTCCGTTTTTAACAGTTTTTTAGATATTTTATTAGATATTTTGTGCCTTGGGCTTTGCAAAGCCTCAAGGACAAGTTTAGATATTTTGACTTGGCCAATGGGATAGCTAGTTGCTCCATGAGGTTTTCCTCCTTCTAGCCTATTTATCCCATGATTCTCATTGTAAATCAGAGGCTGAACTTGAGAGAAGAATTAATGCATTGGTCATATGAGCTTTGAAGAATACACTTGAGTTATGTTGTTTGGATTGCCTCTTGGATGCTTTTGAGGAATGTTGAAGGCTTGTTGATGGATTCCTTGACATGGTAGAATGGTATAGTGCTTCTTAATGTTGTTTTGTCTTCTAGTTTTCACTCATATTTCATTTTTCTTGCTGCTATAGATCAGTAAAGATTGATTTTAAGACATGCCCATGGAGGCACCTCAAAATCCCTGAATCTTCATAGCTTGATGTTTTCTTCTCCCTTAGTTATGCTAAAGAATTCTTAGCTGCTCTTTAGTAACTTAAGGTGTTGTTGCTAAGTTTTATTCATCAGTTCCATGTATGTTGAGTAGGATGTATGGTTTGCCCTACCTACCTATCAGCTGCCCATAGTTCTGTCCATAAAACTTTCTCTTTGACTGATTTGTTGATCATTTTGTTGAACCAAGGAGGCCTAGTCCCGATCTAGCCCTTTGCCTAAAACTATGAAAACTTATTTGTCCAAGTTCCCAATGACTTAGAGACTATGTTTAGGCGTTCCGGCATAGTTTATGAGTTGTTAGTTTGTCTCATGTGTTTTCCCCAAAGTCTGATAGCCATTTCCCGAAGTTAGAGGGTCTTATACCTCTATGTATGGCTGGAATGTTTGATTTCTATGTATTGATTAGGTTATAGTTATTCCTAGCATGATTAATGGCTTGCTATTACATGTTTATGTCTGCTATTAACTAGTTTGCACTTGAAATCCCTTGTCTTTCACCAACTTATTGTTCATTTCTCCATTTTTCCCGTAGATCCCTTCTACTGTGAATCAAATCGGCCCTACAGCAGCTTTACATCATCACTTCATAGCTTCCTTGATCCGTTTGACCCCATAGCCCAATTTATCTACATCTTGTCATCCAGTTTATGTATTTGATCAGTTTCATCCCTCACAAACTTAAAAACTAAAAAACCAAAAACACACTTCATAACTAGCCTAATATCAGAACATCGCAAGTAAACACACCGACATCTTTTGCATATAATAGAGAGAGCCCTCTCTGAGTCCAGGAAGGCTAGGTCCTTGGGCTCCAAAGCTTGGTTTGATGTTACATCGTCATTTGGCTAGCCAATCGGCCAAATCACGGGACACTAACATAATGGCGATCACGGTGGGACTTTGAGTTAGTGACAATCTAAGGACACCTTAGAACTCTAGAAGTCCCTTATTTTTAAGAATACTGTTTGATTGAATTATCCCACCGCTCACTAATATAATGGCGATCACGGTGGGACTTTGAGTTAGTGACAATCTAAGGACACCTTAGAACTCTAGAAGTCCCTTATTTTTAAGAATACTGTTTGATTGACTTATCCCACCGCTCACTAACATAATGGCGATCACGGTGGGACTTTGAGTCAAAACGTCCTAGGTATCCCTTAGGAACTCTCAAAATCTCAGTCAAACTTAGAAGAGTAGAATCTGGTTGTCTCACCATCCTAGCAAAATGATGACTCAGCTGTAGGACACTCTTCCAAACCTCAGGACTACATAAAACTCAGAAAAACCCCAAAAATCTCCCTTAGATTGGTTTTTGATAGTATTGGTGGTGGACCATACAAATATACCTCAAAACAACTAAAAATCCACCTGGCGACTCCACTAGCCTCTAGTAGGCCTTACTACCTTACTAAATTTTAGAATTCCATCCGCTTTAGCCACCTCATCGCCACTCTAACATAATGGCGATCACGGTGGGACCCTGAGTGATTAAAAGCTTAGTTTCCCGCATCTTTAGAAACCTTTGAGAATACTATCTGATTGACTTATCCCACTGCTCACTAACATAGTGACACTCACAGTAGGACCTTCCGAGTTAGTGACAATCTAAGTACAACTTAGTAACTCCCGAAGTCTCAATCAAGCTTAGTAAACTTAGAGATTGTTTGAAGAGTAGAAAATAGCTCTTTCACCATCTTAGCAAAATGATGAGTCAATTATAGAAAACTCTTCCAAACCTTGTAGGCACATAAAACTCAAAAAACCCCAAAACATTCCTTTAGATTGGTTTTTAACATTACTGGTGGTGGACCATACAAGTTTATCTCAAACAACTGACAATCCACCTGGCGACTCCACTAATCCATCCCTTCTATGTTTGACCATCCTTCGCCTTAATATAACTTTAGAAAAATCACTCATCCAGAACATTCACCAATACCATTCTCTCTAAAAATCTGGATCTAAAATCTGGCTTCCCGAAGAATCAATACCAGATCCCATCCAGACCCAAATCCCCCTATCATAGTAGATGACCCAGAGAAGATTCTGTGGCAAGCTTCTGAAACTGATCATCTAGCTTCTGGTAGATTCATCCGTAGAACAAGATCTGTACCTAAACATCACACTAGCCTACTAGATTCACCTTTGGAACCAGAGCCATCACAAACTCTTCCCAGAAGCAAATCATATAGTAGGATAGACTTTGACGATCTTGAACCCCTAAGCCCACCACAGAGTCTTATTAGAGAAGCTTCACCCACCACTCCTCCTGATTTCCAGCTTCTCTATCAGTTTGGCTCTTATCATCCCATATCTGCTCAAAACCAGATCACTAGTCCAAGTTCATCCGCCGCACCCGGTCAAACCACCACTGTTCATACCACTTCATTTCAGCCTACCAGTCCTCATCTTGCGCATCATCCATTAGCTCCAGTCATGGCAGCCTGGTACGCACCTTTGGTGTTACCACCACCTTTAGCTCCTCTCCCAAACAAATATCAAGACAAGATCCCACACTTTACTGGAGAAGATACCACCACACCTCAACAGCATATAAGTAGAATGACTGATGCTTATGAATACCTAGAGGTACAAGACGAGACTGTCAGAATGAGAATATTTTCCCAAAGTCTTGGTGGTGAACCCAAAGCATGGTTCAAAAGCTTAGCTCCAAATAGCATCCATGATATCCCCGAACTACATCAAGTCTTCAGAAATAGGTGGGAAATCCGAAGAAACCCCATTCAAATCCTGTCAGAATATAACAATCTAAAACGGGAAAATGGGGAAAGTGTCCAAGCTTACTGTACTAGGTTCAACAGTGTATATAACTCCCTTCCACCTCATTTCAAACCTCCACTTGGTTTAGCTTTGGCAAAATTTCCTGAGGGTTTTGATCCGGACATGACATATCACCTAAGAGATAAGGATCCCCCTACCTTGGAGGAAATGCAACAAATAGCTATAAAAGCAGATGCCAACTTAGCTGAAAAGAGAGCCAGGACTAGGTCAGAGAGGAAGGTCACATATAGAGACGAGGTCTCCACTTCGTCACCTTCCCTAGATCCCAGAATAGATGACTTAGTCAAATCCATGGCTAAAATGTGGGAAAAGATCAATGAAAAAGCTCCTGTTAGAGATAACCAGCCAAACCCTCAAATCAGAAACCGAAACCAAAACTTCAGGAGGGAACAGCCCCAAAACAGACCAAGGGATAATGACCAACAAATCAGGCCACCATTCAATGAAAACTATGTAGAAGAAGATGATAGGGACTCAGAACCTATTGATGAACATCATTTAAACCTCATAGGATCTGACAATGAAGGTGAGGTGTACCTCACCGAAGAAGAACAAGCCTTCTTTTCACCTGATCAAGATGAGACTAATTATGAGGATCTTGATGACCCTGCCATATAATTTCAAAATGCTATTGAAGAAGCCCACAGGCAATATGACCTTAGGAGCAAGAGAAACCAAGATAATGTCAAGAGAGGTAACTCTGACACTGCTAAAGCTCCAGATACCATCCTCAAAAAAGCATCAAGCAGTGACAAAATCAAGGTTGAAAAGACTGATCAAAACCAAGCTAAAGTCACCCAAACTGGTCCTCTCTCATATACTCCTGATATTTCTACCAAGGTCACCAAAACAACTATGGCAAACAAAATCCCTAAACAGGGTCAACAAACTCAGAGCATAGACAAGGTCTTAGCTGAAAAAGCTGAAACAAACATATCTAAACTTCAAATGCCTTTTAGCTTTGAAGGTGAAATCGCTAAGATCAAAATCACCATGCCTCTTACCGAACTCATTGCCCAAAGCTCTTATAAATCCCAAGTACTAAAAGTCTTAAATCTAGGAAATGATGCAAACACTGTTAATCTCACTGATGACATTCCTGAAGTATTGTTTGGTCCAAAGATAGAGGGAAAGTTCCAAGAGGGAGCTACCCTTCCATTCTACATTAGCCTAAACATCCACGACCAAATCCTCCACAATGCCATGCTAGACTCTGGCGCCTCGCATAATCTTATGCCAAAGGTAGTAATGGAAAGATTAGGTTTGGAAATCACAAAACCATACAAAGACTTGTACTCATTTGACTCAAGCAGAGTCCAATGCCTGGGTTTGATCAAAGACCTTTGTTTTAGTTTGGCCCAAATACCCGCGAAACATCTAATCATGGATATAGTAGTGGCAGATATTCCTCCCAAGTACGGGATGCTTCTCTCCAGATCTTGGGGAGCCAAACTCCAAGGGAATATCCAACTAGACATGTCATATGCCACCATTCCTGTGTTTGGTCAGACCAGAATACTCTACCGCGAGTCACACATGAAATACATGATGAGCAGTCAAGATAGGCCCGATAACATTCCAATGTGTTCTTTGCGCTCCGACTTAAACTCTTTCATTATGCATATTGATGTAAACCTGGAGGAAGAGTTAGAAGAAGCTGATATAGATTTAGATCCACCACATCTGTTGTCCTCGATACCTTATGATGAGCTGGACACTCAAAACTATCATGATCATGAACAACTGTGCCTTGAAGAAAGTAAGTTCCCTCTCTCCCAAGTAGAGTTAGAACAAGAAGCACAAACTCTCATGTACTATCAAGCAAATTGCTCTAGCTTTAATCAAATGCCAGCAGTAACTTGTGGAAATTTCTTCCGGGTAAGAGCTTTAGAAGACCTTCACATCATAAACCTATTTGGAACCCGGGAGAAAGGGAGTTTAATGTTTCTACCATACCTCAAAGATTTACCATCATGTGACCCTCCTACTGCAAATAAAACTTTGACTATAACCTCAGTAGCTCAACATCTTGAGAAAATGCCAAATAAACTTTGTATGAGCAAGGATGACAGTTATAATCCCGGCATACCTGAACTACTGAAATTGGCTCATATTTTGTCTTTTCATGAAGAACTTAGAAAGGCTAAAATCAGGAATCTCATGCAAAATACTAGTTTCTACAGGAAAAACAAGGGAAAACATTGTATCACTACCTTTTCCCCAAAGAACAACTTTAAAAGAAACAAACACAACAAACTGAAACAAACTGAAATGATCAAGGAGAAAAATAATGGCCATAGAATCTGCTTTGATTTTAGAAATAATACTGCATCTCCATATAACAAAAATCATGTTTGTTCTACTCAAGATCGTGATTCACCAATTGAAAATGTTTCTAATGATGTATTCTTGCAAGATCATCTTTCAGATCATAATCATCAAATTCCTTTACAAAGTAGACAACTTAAAGATTTTTTCCAGTTTGCGGGAGGTAAATCTGATTTCAAGTTCAAAATTGCTAAACCACCCAATATCAGAAATCTGTTCATGAAAGCCATGTTCCCAGTGTTAAACTTCTGTGTTGTTGCATACCTTGATGATATCACTATCTATTTCAAGAATTATCAAGAGTACATACATTACCTGAAAAAAGCATACAGTAAGGAAAGGAGTGGGAATCAAATATTCAGAGAGGTACAGAGGGAGGATACTGGGCTGTTTGGAGATTCTTGCATGAATCCCTATGTCATGTTAGAGAGAGAAAATTTCCCAAACTTTTCTTTTCAAGAGTTAAGTGGGCCAAGGGTGAGAGGAGATCCTTACGAGGATAAGATGTTGAAATTCCGTCATTTCCAAGATTTTTGAGTTTGAAACACTTTCAGTCATTGTACATACCATTGTTTGAAATATTGAAAAAATAGAAAAAGTCAAAAACAGTAAAAGATAGGAAAGTCAAAAACAGTAAAAAGCAGAAAAGAGGGCAAGTGAAGATAGAACAAAGGCCCCATGTTCCAAAAAAATAGTCTTTCGGAAAGCGAGCAAGTCTAAATGCCGCTACTAGTACTTCAATGTCTTGTTCAGCTATCTAGCCTAATCATAGCTGAGCATGTTTAAATTTATTTGCCGATAAGTTAGTGAGTGTCAAGATAGTCAACATTGTGTAAGATTGACTTATCACAGAGCTTAGATTAGGGAGAGATTCTGGTTCCACATGCTTAAAACAGAACCAAAGAGAGAAGCGAGGGATGAAAAACACATTGTACATCTTAGCCCCGTTTGTCTAATTTCCTTTTATTACAGAATAACATTTGTGTGCAGCTTGTCTTTATGCCGCAAATGCATGACAAATCAGACTGCTTAATCCTGATTTGATCATTTTTAAATTTCATGTTGTAGATTAGAGAATGAAATCCTGTCAAACTGCTTAATCTTGACAGTCGATCTAGTTTAGGTAGAGAAATGAAGGAGTTCATCAGCTTAATCTGAACTCCCGGCAGATATAAGAGTAGAAGTAGATAGTTTCATTTTGCAAAAAGAAAAATATGCATTGTCAAAAGGCTGCTAGTTCAAATGCGCCAAACAGAAGAAAAAATGCTAGGAAAGATAGTGGGGTAGGTAGAAGGATCATTGATGTTAAACATGCTGACACTTTTCAGAAATAACATCAAGAGAAGGGTAAATTTTGCGCCAATGGATAAGGCACTGGTCTTCATAAATCCAAAAATCTGAATTCTGGACACCTCCTGACGAGGAGCTGCCCTCCCCAAATGGAGCCACTGTTAGCCATCAGTATTTTTCGCATGTTAGTGATGACTATATCTTCAGCTAAGTTTTCTAGAAACTGTTTTCCTTATGTCAATATGTCATCCAGAAAACCCTCCCAAAACTTTTTTCGCCTTTCTACCTATTCAGTCCACCCCTGGCAAAACCACAACCTCCTTGTCAACAATCCTATCTAACCTCAGCCTTATTAGTCTGCCCATCAGCTTTAAAAGGCAAATCCACATCTGTTTCAAAGGTCTCCCCTATGTTAGGAAGTGGCGTTTAGGACATTTCACCTTTGGCAAACATCAAAAAGCCAAAAAAGCCCTCATTTGCAGCAGACCTATCATGACTGATCCCTTAATTTGCAAATGAAATTGACAAACAGCCTTAAGTCGCGCCACTCATATTCCCTAGGTCTCAGCACTGCATGAAGCCCATTCTCAAGCTGACTAGTAGGTTTTTCACCGTGTTCTATGGTTCTACAAAGACAGGAAATATATTTCATATCATGGAGTAAATGTTTGAGTTTACAGTTAGAGGAACAGCTGCTTCTAAGTGTATTATGAGCCTGAGATGAAGCTGCAAAACAAAGGTCACTCATCAGGACCTTACAGCTCTTTCCAGCATGAAAATCACAGTAAGAAAGGGTCGCCACTGTCTCAGCTAAATGGTAAATTGTCAAGGCCCGGAACTTCCTTCATTTACAAGCAGAGGGTTAGGGCGCCTCCTTCATACATAAGCAGAGGGCGCAGGCCAGAGTTGACTCAGAAGGCTGCAAAAGTCCAGGTTTGCCCTGACTGAAACAATGACACAATATCTTCAGGTTTCATGAATGTAATTGCTGACCATAACAGGATTATAGTGGAAATATGATAAGCTCAAAGGAAAGGGGATTTTGGCCTGATAAAAGAGATCATCTGAAACTTTCAAGTCAGGTGAATGGTTGAAACTCTAGAAGGCCTGTCATCAGTGAACTTTCCAAAGCACAAGGACCCTGTCTATCCAAAAGATCAAACAGAACAGATGATAAACAAATGTCATTACACAGGCAAGAGAAAGTTCTTGGTTTTTCCAGAAAACAATGACCTTCATAGTCACAAAGAGCTTTGTCAATATAACAGGTCATGAGATGAACAAGCCAAGTGACAAATATCTCAGCAACCTTAGAACAGTGTCACTGTGGCTAGGTTTTCTTCAAAAAACACAGTGATGCTTGCAAATAGTGATGCCTAGATTGATGTTGTTCAAATGATTTACTTACCACCACATTCAGAGAAAGGTTGTGTTTGACATAGTGGTAAAGGGGGGCTTCTGATACTTTACCTAATGAAGGGCCTCCTCCATATATGAGCAGAGGGCCAAAAATCATTGCAGGCTGTTGAAAATTGGTAAGTCCAAAAGTACAGGGAAAAGACACAAAGAAATTGAATGAAGGAAAGTGTTACTGTCTATAATATAAATGTATTGATCTCCCTCCTCGAAAATCTATCTGTCAACAGTCCATCCAGTAGAAAAGAGAAAATGTTGAACATACTGTATGCTTTGAATGCCAAAGGAGCAGTTAACTTAAAAAGGGTTAAAGACATTCCATGACCACTTATCCAGAAATCAAAGGAAATCCTTCTGAGCAAACAAATAAGTCTAGGGTGAAAGGATGCAACCTAAAAGTGTATTTACAGTCCAGAGAAAAACTTGTGAAACACCTAGAAGCAGCAATTTATCATTGGGAAAGTAAAACAATGACCAAGGTTGAGTCATAAAATGCATGATGACAGGTATGCAATGCTATGAATAGACAAAGAGACAATTTTGAGCATATGTGTGCCACTGATATCAAAAAGAAGTTTTTCTCCTTGAGGAAAGGGTCAAGCAGCAAAACAATATCATATATCAAAAGTCCAAAGAGGCGCCTTTCAAGAAGGGGTGTTTACAACTTTTCAAATATTTTTGGTGCATTATGAAATAGCCCTTCTTTGCTAGCAATCACCAAGAGAGGGAGGCAGTGAACATAGTCCAGTCATGAAATGGTGCTATTAACAAAAAGGGGTCTAATATACTGATCAGAACAGAATAGAGACTGTGTGCCCAAAAACCCTGTTTTCATATTTTACAAGTTTGTCTTTTCAAATGAGGAGGCGAATGGGTATATGATCCTATGATTAGGCAGAAAGGAATTTGTTTTTGATGAACTATCACTGTTTATATTCCCTCAAACAGTCACGATAGTCATCATCCTAAAAGGCAGACTTAGCACAAGGATATAGTATCAAATAAACAATGGCAGGGAAGTGACACAGTGAGTTGTCAAGCAGAGAATCCTGTTATAAAAAGAAACAGCTAGTAGACTAGCACTTACAGTCCAGAAGGAAACCTGTAAATCACCTAAGGATCGAGATTGTCAAACTAATTGCAAAGGCACCAATGGTCTCCTGTAAGTGGTAAAGCAGCTTTCAAATGCCTTTGACAGTTTTTGAATGACCTTTCTTTTGTTTACATTATCACTTAAAGTGCCAAAAAGAGGGAGAAAGTCGAAATTTTGAAATGTCTCTCTTATGAGAACATGAATGTAACTTCGTGAGTAGGCAAAGCAGATTTGAAGGATTATCACTGTTTAAAAAGCAACTTGATACAAACACGGTTTTGTATCATTTAAAAAGGGGCGGATATATACATTCAAAGTGACCGTTTGATATTTATTCGAAAATGATATGAGGTTGAAAATGTCAAAAGAATGGAATAGGGAAATAAGTAAGTCACCTCTGAATTTCAAAAACCAATTGCCGCAGCTCCCAAGCATCACAACGCGTTTTCAAAGGAATTGAGGTTTTCTGCATTGTTTTAGGGCGGCGCGACGGGCCTGGAAAGTGGCGCGACGTGCCTGGGCGTCGTTTTGCGAAGAGTTTTAACGTCGGCGCGACGTGCCTGTAGGCGGGCGCGACGTGCCTGTAGGTGCCCGCCCGACCACACGACAAGTCGACCCGACTGGCCCGACAAGGGGTTTTTCTGCGCGACGGGTTTGTTATCAAGAATGCCGCGCAAGTGCCAAGGGTCCCCAGCAGTGTTTTGGCTTTCAAAAGCAGGTGTTTGTCAAAATTCGAGGTATTTTATATACTCCCCCATCGAATTTCAAGGTTTTGAGAAAAAACAATAAGCTTTAAAACCATGGACCTTGTCATTTTAGTTAAAGGCACAAGCAGTCATTTTTACACAGCAAGCTGAAGTTTTGAAATATGATAAGAGGCCGAGGTTGGTCATTCAAAGAACACATGTCGAGATACGGGTTTTGAGGTAGAAGGTCAGTTTGTCTCTTCCTCAAATCAAACAAAAGGCCGAGGAGCTCCCTGTAAAAAGCAGTGTTTGATTAAGAGGGGATTTCCGTTGCAAAAAACTCATATAATCTCTGTCAAAGAGCTTGACATCTCCTATAAAACTCTGTCATTATTATCTCTCAAAAGCAATGAGTGTATGGTCTAAATTACTGTTATACTGATTCTTCCACCAAAGCTAAGTTTGCTCTTCCCTTGCACTGTATTGCATCATTGCGGAAAATTGTTGACAGAGAGTTTTCCAAAGGTGAATATTACATTGAAGGGCAGATTTAATTAATGTTTTTCTAGCTCTAGAGGCAGGGTTGTTGGTGATTAGGCACAGTGGTTGATGGTGGTTTTTTAACATCAAAGCCAGGAATATAGATGTATTGGTGGACTTTTAAACTCACAAAGCAGGGGATTTGTTTCCTAAACCACTGTTGCACTGACTTTACACCTAAACCAAGCCTATTTTTCTGCACTACACTATATCATTCCGAAGTTTGTTAAACAGAGTTTTCTGAAGGTGAAACAGGTTCATTTTCCAGAAGGCAGGGTTATTGCTGATGGGACATTTATTGATGATCAAGTGAACATTAGAGGCAGGGGTATATAAATGTCTGGATGGATTTTTTAAACTCACAGAGCAGAAAATTTGTTTCCTAAAAAACCACTGTTGCACTTACTTTCTCACCTAAACTAAGTCTGCTTGTTCATTACACTATATTGTCATTCTGAAGATTGTTGGACAGAGTTTTCTGAAGGTGAAACAGGGTATTTTGTTGATGATTGAGCATTTGTAGATGATTAGGCATTTATTGATGATCAAGTAAACAGCAAGGGCAGAGTTATAAAGGCAGTGATTGACTTCTCAAAAAGTCACAAGTGAAAGGTTCTTCTCCTAACACAGTGGGCTATTTTTCACCTAACCACAGGGTCTTTTTCTTTTCCCACTGTGTGGTCTCCACAGAAGTCTGCTGACAGGGGCATGTTTCAAGGTAAATGACCTAAAAGAGTAGGGTTATAATTTTGAAGGTTGGTTTCAAAGACAAAAATACAAATGCAAACAGGCCTCTAAGCAAAATCACAAGAGGGGATTGGTTCAAGACTGTGCACAAAGAATCTACAAAGCAGTTCTTACACATAGTGCCATTGTTGAGAAGGATACATAGCTGAAGTGCATCCAAATTTGAAGAACGGTTGTTAATAAGTGTTGAAGGGGGCTTATTCAAGGAAGCATTGTTACATTTCATCCAAACCACAGGGTCCATAACTGTCCAAGCAGTTTGGTGGCTTGTCTCAATCCAGGAGAGCATTCTTCATACATTGAAGGCAGTGTGCCTCTTCCAAGCCTGTTTCAAGTTAGAATGCCTCCAAAACGAGATCACAAAGGCGGACAACATAAGAGATATGAGCCTATCTCCATAGAAGACATCAATGCTCATCCCTCAGTGCTTTTCAATTTCCATGAGGTAGGTTGTCTTGATTTCTGTCAAAGGATAGAGGAAGTCAAGAGTTTCTCACCACTTACACATTTGTGCGCTTTGAGGTTCAAGGACAAACACTTCCAGCTTGCAGGTCTTGACTTCAAAATCTCTCCAAGGTATGTATCCAAAGCTACCAAGATCCCGTATCATGGTGAAAAGTGGTTTAAACAAGCGCATCTTGATTTGGAGGACTATAAACCTTTCATCAAGCCGGAACATAGGGAGACTATCACTGCTATTTTTCCTTTCTCCTATCTCCTTGACAGTTATGCTCCACTGATGAAGGCCATAATGAGATACTTCACTTGTGAAGGGAGGTTTAGCCAAATCTTTGCCTATCATGTTCGCTTGTTGATGCATTTTACCAGGAGTAGACAATTAAACCTCCCATACTTTTTGTCCAAAAGCATAGAGAAAATGGCAGCTACTGTCCAAAAGAAAGCTCCACTTCAGCAAATCCCTTCTCTCTTTCATCATTCCTTGATCAAAATCATCTTCTTACACCAGCTGGAGAAGAAAGGAGTTTCATGGGATGTATTCATTAGCCATGCCGATTTCGCCACTGTCCCTCCTGTTCATGTGTCTCCTACTCAGCCTGTCCATCGCCCAGTGCCTTTATCTAGTAGGCCTACCCCTAAAAAACTCAAGATGACCACTGGGCAGCCAAGTACACAAGGAGAAGGAGAGGGCAGTGAGCCACAGGGAGAAAAGGAGGATGATGAGCAGCAGCAACCAGATTTAGAAGGACAGCAGCAGTTGGATATCATTGGACAGCAGCTAGAGGTTGATGAACAACATCAATTTCAGGAAGAAGGGCAGCAACTAGAGGTTGATGAACAGCATCAATTTCAGGAAGAAGGGCAGCAGACAGAGGTTGAGGTACAGCAGCAAGTACAGGAAAAGGAACAGCAGCGGACAGAGTTTGAAGAGCAGCAGGTTGAGCAAGCAATCGAAACATCTTTTGAGCCACAAGATGGACAGGATGTTGGGGAAGGACAGCAAGCTGAAGCTGCCTCCTCAATGGTGACCAAAACTACCCCTAAGAAGGGGAAATTTCCCAAAAGGACAACTCCTAGCTTACCAAGGAGAAAGAGCGCTAGATTGGCCTTCAAAGGCAAAAGTACAGTTAGAGAAAGCGCCAAGCATGGAGGTAAATCAGCTGTCATCCCTATCCCGAGCGATGATAGCGACAATGAGGCACGCATCCTTGAAAATCTCCTCATTCACAAAGAAGGTCAAATTGAGGTGTTACAAGAAGATCTCCAAAGGGCAAGGAACTTAAATCATTTCTTGGAGGTTGAGAACAAACAAATGAAATTTCATGCAGCCATTCATGAGGCAAGGGCCATCAAGTACAAAAAGGAGGCAGAAAAGGCGCAAATAAGAATTGAAGAGCTTATTGGCGAATTTGATGATGAAGAAGAGGAGGACCAGCCCAGGCGAAAGAGGCCTAGGACCATCGGGCTTAAGAGAGCCTTGGAGAAACAGAAGGCTGAAGAACAAGCTCAATTCGAAGCTTTTCCTCTCACTACCCTCTTTGAGCGGGAAATTGAGGAAAACAAGGAAGCTTGGCTTGAGAGGGCTAACCAGCATTTGGAGACCAAGCTTGAGAAGGCAAACAGGGATCTTGAGCTACAGAGAAAGAGAACTCTTCACTTTCAGAAGCTAAACCAATTCGCCCGGCGCAAATTGAAGGTGGCACAAGAAAAATTGAAGAAATTAAAGGAGAGGCGCCTAGCACGGAAAGAGGCAAAAAGCATATCAGCCCTCGATATTTTAGCTTCAGCTTCGAAACATGTCTCTATGGACCCTTGAGGGTCATCCATGCCAATTTTGGGCCTGTTTCGAAAACTTTTTGTTTTTTGGCATTTTTTGGGTTTTCGCCAAAAACTCATAAATGTGCCATTTCAGTTTGAAGAGTCGTCAAGGGAGGAGGGTGATACCAATGGATTCCATAATTTCATGAGCCGCTCTCCAGCGATTTTCAGGGCATTTGAAGATCATTCGCCCCCTCAAATTGGCAAAAAACAGCCTCATTTTGCACATTCTGCCCGCCCTATCAGCAACCTGCTATTTTCTGGGTTTTTGCACACAGGTACAGTTTTGAGGGACTTTCAGAGATCATATTGAGATGATTCCACTTGCATTGGAAAGCAGACACAGATAGCTTTCCAACGAGCCATCATGAGCTTCATTTCGACATCGGGAAGGCTTCCATTTGCATCCAGCAAGTCAGGGGACCTTTTTTAGGCATAAATATGAAATATTTTTGCAATTTTTGAACTCCAAAAATCTGCTTTTCCCAAATGTGCGTTAGGCTATTTTTATCATGGGAAAATCATGTAAAGTCAATATAATTTTCGTTTTTAGCAGTTTTTTAGATATTTTATTAGATATTTTGTGCCTTGGGCTTTGCAAAGCCTCAAGGACAAGTTTAGATATTTTGACTTGGCCAATGGGATAGCTAGTTGCTCCATGAGTTTTTCCTCCTTCTAGCCTATTTATCCCATGATTCTCATTGTAAATCGGAGGCTGAACTTGAGAGAAGAATTAATGCATTGGTCATATGAGCTTTGAAGAATACACTTGAGTTATGATGTTTGGATTGCCTCTTGGATGCTTTTGAGGAATGTTGAAGGCTTGTTGATGGATACCTTGACATGGTAGAATGGTATAGTGCTTCTTAATGTTGTTTTGTCTTCTAGTTTTCACTCATATTTCATTTTTCTTGCTGCTATAGATCAGTAAAGATTTATTTTGAGACATGCCCATGGAGGCACCTCAAAATCCCCGAATCTTCATAGCTTGATGTTTTCTTCTCCCTTAGTTATGCTAAAGAATTCTTAGCTGCTCTTTAGTAACCTAAGGTGTTGTTGCTAAGTTTTATTCATCAGTTCTATGTATGTTAAGTAGGATGTATGGTTTGCCCTACCTACCTATAAGATGCCCATAGTTCTGTCCATAAAACTTTCTCTTTGACTGATTTGTTGATCATCTTGTTGAACCAAGGAGGCCTAGTCCCGATCTAGCCCTTTGCCTAAAACTATGAAAACTTATTTGTCCAAGTGCCCAATGACTTAGAGACTATGTTTAGGCGTTCCGGCATAGTTTATGAGTTGTTAGTTTGTCTTGTGTATTTTCCCCAAAGTCTGATAGCCTTTTCCCGAAGTTAGAGGGTCATATACCTCTATGTATGGCTTGAATGTTTGATTTCTATGTATTGATTAGCTTATAGTTATTCCTAGCATGATTAATGGCTTGCTATTACATGTTTATGTCTACTATTAACTAGTTTGCACTTGAAATCCCTTGTCTTTCACCAACTTACTGTCCATTTAATCCATTTTGCCCAGAGATCCCTTCTACTGTGAATCAAATCGGCCCTACAGCAGCCTTACATCATCACTTCATAGCTTCCTTGACCTGTTTGACCCCATAGCCCAATTTATCTACATCTTGTTATCCAGTTTATGTATTTGATCAGTTTCATCCCTCACAAACTTAAAAACTAAAAAACCAAAAAACACACTTCATAACTAGCCTAATATCAGAACATTGCAAGTAAACACACCGACATCTTTTGCACTTATAGAGAGAGCCCTCTCTGAGTCCAGGAAGGCTAGGTCCTTGGGCTCCAAAGCTTGGTTTGATGTTACATCGTCATTTGGCTAACCAAATGCTACCGAGATTGGTACCATTACCTTCCAGAGACATTCAGGTAAACCCTTTCAATTAAAAGATGTAATTCAATTACCAGGTTTGAATAATAATTTAGTGTCGGTTGTAATGTTGGAGGATAGAGGCTATGATGTTGTTTTCAGTGAAGGAAAAGCTTTCCTGCGACACAAAAAAATAGGAAAAGCCAAGAATATTTAGATTCAAGTCAAGAATATCTACAAGTTAGATGTATATGGATGTGCAAAATTAATAGGAAAGGTAGACAAAGTGGTGAGAAGGGATGAGGGCGAGTTATGGAACAGGAGATTGGGACATCTTCACCACGGAGCCTTGAAATTCATGCAACAGATTTATATTGTTCTTCCCAAGGGTACACTTGTGCAGTCAGACACATGCAAGGGATGTACTATGGGAAAATATGTAAAGGCCACCTTTCATGAGAAGGATAACCGAGCCTTAGGGATCCTTGAGAAAGTTCACACAGACGTGTGTGGACCATTCTCTATTGCTCCGACATCAAAACATAAGTACTATGTGATATTTGTTGATGAATTTCTCTTAAGTGCTGGATCTACTTCATACAAAAGAAATATCAGACATTCTCAAAGTTTATTGAGCTTAATGCACTAGCGGTGAAAGACATGGGGAAGCAAGTGAAGGCTCTTGGGAGCGATAATGATTGTGAGTATATCTCTAAAGAATTCAAGAACTTCTGCAGCAAAGAAGGAATTCGAAGAGAATTGATAGCGCATCATAACCCACAACAGAATAGGGTCATTGAAAGAATGAACAAATGATTGTGGGTGCAGCAAGAGCGATGTTGCATGATCAAGGCCTACCAATGCATATGTGGTCATGTTGGAGCAAGGTCTCCCAAAGGCTATGAATTTTGTTCATTTTTGTATAATTTTGTATTGTTTTGTCTAACGCAGGGGTTTTGGGGTGGGTCAAAGCCCCTAAACACAGTGTAAATTGGCAAGGGTAGACCAAGAGTCCAAAAACCATGGTTTGTGGACCATTGGATGCATAGGCTAAATCATTATAAATATATGAACCTTTTTGAGTCATAGGTAGGAATGAATAGGGTTTGATGTGAAGTACGAATTGTTACATCTATGGTAGGGTTGTTTTGGTTAGGACTCTTGCTGGATGTGTGTGCAGAGATCCTTTTTCCTGCTGTGTGCGGACCCTGCTGGCTGTGTGTGCAGGTGGTAATTGGGAATGTAAGAGGATTTTTGGAAATGATATATATATGCAGAAGTATTTTGGATATCTGGTGTTATCTGAATCTGTTCTGTATGGTTTATGCGAACTTGAGTTATATGTTTATGTATCTGTAGTAGTTGCGGACTATTTGTATTTATGGTACATATATCTATGATCTGTTAATTTGCTGTGATTCTTTTTTTCTATGATTATAGATGATAGTATGCACATGGATGTGAATCTGCTAATTAGATCTGATAATATTTCTTCTAGTTATTTACTGAGACTCCTGCGAATAGCATCTTACCATATAGATCTAATAGTTGCGGACCGGCTTGACTTACCTACTCTCTCCCAGGGTGCAGAAACTTGGTTCCACCACCCTCCCATACTGCTTCAGGTGAGACTTTGGATAGCGCAAGCAGGTCACTGCCAAAAGGGCCAGTACTATAGGGGTTTTTTGGCAAACCTTAACCTCTGAACCTGGGTTAGGACCCCTCGAGCCAGTAAATGGTTCTATTGTCGGGATCGGGAGAATTTTGAGAGAGATAGGGTAATGCCAAGACTGTATTAGAAACCTAAGGAGAATATTTTGAGGCAATAATTCATAGAGGAAGAATTTACTTCCACCAAAAAATGATATGGCCTCACACATGAAGCTAACTACTTTCAAGGGCATGGATCGGTTCTAGTTTGTAGCTGGATCGGTATGGACTGTATAGAACGTAGCAAGCAATGTGGTGAAATGGGCACATTTATCCCTTGCTTTTGAGGGGAGAGCCTTGGACTGGTACATGGGATACATTAAACAACATGCAAGTGCGACTATTGAGGAAATAAAGCATGCATTAAAGCAGCAGTTCAAGAAACCTAAGTCCTACTCTCATATAGTAAACGACCTGAAGGATTTCAAGCAAGGACCATCAGAGTCTGTATGTGAAGCAGATAAACGATTAAAGAAATTAATCAAAGAAGGGGGGTTCCAGTATGATGACAGGAAACATACGGAGTGGTTCATTGCTATTTTGTTGCCCCACCTACACATACCAATGGATCTAGCCATTGAAACGTGGGAGAAGGCCTTGGAGGTTTCCATGAAACTAGAAGTTGCGCCAAGAGATGATACCCAGTTAGGAGTATAGCATATACAATGCCAATTAGAGGCAATGCACATGGAGATCCAGACTCTACAAAAGGAGCGAGGGGTAGAGGCCAGCCATGAAAGATGGTGCATACGATGTCGGGTGAGTGGCCACACCAAAGATAATTTTCCATGGCTCGCAGATTATATGCAAGTTAGAGGACCTAGCCTGCTGCACCCTAGGGAAGCTGCGGGGTCAAGTGGGGCGATGCTATGGTGATGACTGCCGCATTGTTGGGTTTCAAAATACCAACCATTTCTCCCCCCTTGTCTCATATATCACAGAATTAAAACAACAATGGTGTAGGTATTGTAGGTCTGTAGGACATGACGAACAGAACTTCCGAACATATGATCCAATGATTGATCAAGGAAACTTATATAGGGTACAATCAGACCCATCATCACCTAGATCCCTCGCTAGTATAGGAGGCTCCCCAGCTAGGGGCAGGGGAGGGGGGTGAGGAGGAAGCTCAGGCAGGGGTAGAGGCCAACTAATCTACTATAATTGTGGGGAAGTAAGTCACTTTGCAAGGGACTTCACAAACCCAACTCGACAATCCTACAAATATTGAAGATAGCTGGACCATGTGGTTGAAGATTGCCTGATTCTGATAGCCAAGTTGCAGGAGAAGCAACATACACCTATGCAAAACATACAAAGGGTCAAGGTAGAACCCCAAAGTGGAGGACCAAGTATTAATGTTATAACACACAGCGGCATAGCCACCGGTGGGGCTGCGAAGAAAGCTAATGTAGCACCTCTTATTCGTAAAGTGACCATTAAACAAGAAGGGTTGGACTTACCAAAGGAAAGGGAAACTTTTGTCTCAGCTCGCCATGACTTTGCCAATGCTAAGGCACCTACCCTTCCAACACCTGTGCATCTTATAGGAGATGATGAAGTTAAATCATTCCTGCAGGTGTGTATGAAGTTTCTATGCAACCAACGGGCCGTAGAAAACCTCCAAGCCTTGACAGATAGTTGCGCAGGAGAGACAACCCCAACCATGGAAATCAAGGATGTGCACAAACTATATAAGCACAAAAGACACACAGGTCGAGAGATGCGACTGATCGCGCAGATTGGCGATTACGAGATGGATCAAGTTATTTTAGACTTGGGATACGATGCGAACATACTACCCAAATAGACTTGGCAGTGAATGGGAGAACCTAAATTGGAATGGTCCACTATCCAGTTACACATTTCTAATCAACAGAAGATCATACCATTGGGAAGATGATCAAAGGTTGTAGTAGATATCACCGGAGTTAAGGTGCGGGCTGAATTTGAAGTCATTCAGATCAAAGAGTACCCAGACCCCTACTCGGCACTCCTAGGATTATATTTGGCCATTGATATGGGTGGTATTATCAACCTAAAGAAATGCAGCATGGTGTTTGAAGTTGAAGGAACATGGGTAATTGTACCACTAGACCCCGCACAAGGATAAAGATATATTGAGCTAGTGCGAGAGGAAGAAGAGATAGACCATATCCATAAGCTAACTGCAAAGGACGAAGACTGGATCAATCCTACGGCCAAGGGAGTGCTTTGTTTGGAAAAGGATAATGGATCCTTTTCCTACTTTGACGAAGAAATAGATAATTCGCAAAACCAACTACATGATGTCTCTGCATTGCGCTGTCTGCAAATTGACAGGGACTTCTGCTGCATATCTACTAAGGTAAGAGAACTACCCTATTTTTATGGATCTGGTAGTATAAATGAATTTTTTCATACATTCGAAGCTAAGGTTCCGAGAGAACGGAGGCTATAGGCCCTTAATCTAGCTATGCACGCAACACCTACAAGATGGTGGGAGGCACATAAGGAGGTGTTCCAGGACTGGGAAGAATTTCGAGACATGATGATCCTATGATTAGAGGCCCTAGCTGAGGTACGTGTCAAGAAGTTCCTTGGCCCAGGGGATCCATGCAAACACTTGTTTGCTTGGATAGAAAAATGGCACGAACAAACTCCAAAGGAATGGGTTCACTTGTTTATTCATGCATTGGGACCAATCCCTACTGCATGGTACTTGGATGTGGAGATACATCAACGCACCCATCACTGGGAAACCTTAAAGAATGAATTCATCAACACCTTTGGACTAATAGGGGGCTCAGAGGTGCTTGACGAAGCTCTACAGGATATATATGCATTTGTGTTTAGGGAATCCATCTCCTCCACAACATTTGGGGTGCTGATGCAGGAAACATAGATGCAAGATATTATCATTTGTCATAATATAGCTGTAGAAGAAGGTGACAAGAATTTGTGCAATGTCTCTATCCCAGAATCAGAGGGGGAACACGTAGTTGCGGGACCTCCACTACAAACTGTGAATGTAACAAAACCTCTGAAACTGCGAGAAGTCAACATTGGCATGGAGGAACAGCCTAAGTTGGCTAATATTGGTGACTGTTGGGATTATGACACTGTCAACAAGGTGGCTAAATTTCTCAAAGAATACCGAGACTTATTCCCAACCAAATTTTCGGAGCTCAAAGGGATCACATGGGACCTAGGGGTGATGCACATCACGTTAAAACCAGATGTGTGATCGATGAAGCAGCAGCCTTACCGATTGAACCCTAAGTATAAACAAAAGGTCAAGAAGGAACTATATAAAATACTCGCCACAGGTATTATTGAACCAGTGGAGCAGTTAGATTGGCTAAGTCCACTGGTAGTTATAGAAAAGAAAAAAAAGGATAAATCCAGATGTGTGTGGACTTACGCAAGTTAAATGACGGCTGTGTGCACGATCCCTTTCCGAAACCATTTTCCAATGAAATAATGGATAGTGTAGGAGGCCAGGAAGCATATTCGTTCACCGATGGGTTCTCCAGATATCATTAAATCCGAATCGCACCAGAAGATCACAGCAAGACTACATTTGCCACGGAATTGGGATCTTTCCAATATATAGTCATGTCGTTTGGACTTAAGAATTCCTCTGTTATCTTCTCATGGGTCGTTGTTGCGATATTCAAGGAATTCATCCAAAAATTCCTCGAAGTATATTTTGATGACTGGACTGTCTTCGGTTTAGTAAATACGCATGTTTCAAACCTACACATGATGTTGGATGCTTGCTGAAAACACCAAATTTCCCTGAATATTAAAAAGTGTATCTTCTGCGTACCTTTTGAGATCTTGCTTGGACATATATTTTGACAACAAGGACTAATGGTGGACCCTGGAAAGGTTGTAGTTATCATCAACCTAGATGTACCTACAACTGATAAAAAGTTGTGTTCGATCCTTGGATACACGGGCTACTACAGAAAATTCATTAAGGGATATGCACTGATCACAACACCCTTGGAGAAGATGCTTAAGAAAGATGTGTAATTTTTTTAGGATGACGAATGCCATAAGAGCTTTGAGCTACTCAAAGAAAATATGGTCTCTGCACCTATCTTTATCTTCCTTTATTGGGTGAAGGAATTCCATGTTCATGTGGATGCTTCAAGGATTTCCCTGGGAGTGGTCCTTACGTAGCCTGGTATCGGAGATATTGATCATCTAATCGCATTTGCTAGTCATAAATTATCAAGTACGAAGCGCAATTATGCCACTACCGAGTGGGAAGGGTTGGCCATGGTCTATGCACTACAAAAGTATCGACACTATCTATTAGGAGGGCACATTCAAATGTTTACATATCGCTCAGCTTTAAAGTACCTAGTGAATAAGCCTGTGTTGGGGGGGAAAATCTGCAGATGGCTGCTACTATTTCAAGAATACGATTTCGAAATCATAGTCAAGCCAGGAAAGCTGAATGCTGGGCCGGATCACTTATCCCGAATTGAGACAGGTGAAGAACATACTAGCTTGGAGGAAGGGTTGCCTAACGCATAGCTATTCACCATTAAAGTCGTTGATGCACACTTTGTTGATATCATCCAGTTCCTAACTACAAGCATGGCACCTGCAGAATATTCATGTTGGGTGTGGAGCCTGATTATCTTGTTTATTTTGTATCACAACGTTGGACCCTTGTACCTTAATGGGGTGGCACCGCTACCCGAAATTAAATGTTGCCTAGGGGGTCTAGAGAGGTGGCTGCAACTTTATGGAGCGCCCCCCTTGGCAGGGGGTTTCGGGGGCAGCGCCCCCGAAGCTAAAAACGGATGTAACATTGCCTTGTAAATGTATAGTAATTTCTAGTCAATCTGGGCCATTCATTAGGCAGATGATCTGACGGTAGAAGTTATGTTTAGTTTAGGGTTTTTTTCCCTAGAAGGCAACCCCTCACTTGTATGAGGGTATTGTATTACGGCTGTGCATTGTATGTGTATTCTTGGAGTGAGAAACAGATAGGGAGACTGTGAGAGAGAACAAAGGATATTACAGCGGATCTGCTGTAGGTTGTGACTCTTCATTTTGTTGGATAATAGAAAGGAAGGACTAGCTGTTTGGGGTGGACATAGCCCAAACTGGGTGAACCACGTATATCTGTATCTCTCTGGTTTTATGTGTTTTGTGTGCTTGCGTTTTCCACATATTTTATGTGTTGCATGGCTCTGTAATATATTTAATTTTCTAACAAATGGTATCAGAGCCGAAGATCTATTTCGCTGATAAACTCGCAGGAATGAAGGGTTCCTGGTTCGAGTGGGAGTAATGGCGGAAGATGGTAAATTTAGGGTCGAGAAATTTAATGGCCAAAAATTCCCACGGTGGAAGATGCAGATGGAAGATTATCTGTATTAGAAAGATATATACCTACCATTGAGTCGAAAAACAAAGAAGCCGACAAATATGACAGACGTAGAATGGGATATTCTTGATAGAAAGGCACTTGGAACAGTACGGTTGTGCCTCGCAGCGTCGATAGCCTTCAATATTTCAAAGGAATCAACAACAGAGGGTTTGATTAAGGCGTTGGTGAAACTATATGAAAAACCCTCGTCCTCAAACAAGGTATTTCTTATGAAACATTTATTTAATATGAATATGTTAGAAGTTGGATATGTTGCAGACCATTTAAATGATTTTAATACAGTTACCAGTCAGTTAAGTTCTGTAGGGGTAAAATTTGATGATGAAGTTAGGGCTATTTTATTTCTGTGCTCATTGCTAGAAAGCTGAAATGGTTTAGTTATGGCCATTAGTAACTCTGTCTCTTGATCTAGTACTTTAAAGTTTGATGATGTTGTCGGTGCTATCCCTAGCGAGGAAATGTGACGGAAAAGCTCTGGTGAGACATCGGGTAATGCTTTGAGTGTAGAGTCTAGGGGAAGAAAAATGGAAAGAGGAAAGAGCTTAGGATATCGTATTAAATCAAGGAAAGTCAGATCCAAGTCTAGATTGGGGATAGTGTGCTATAAATGCATAAATAAAGGACACCTAAAGAAAGACTGTAGATCTCGAAAGGGAAAAGAAGGAGACACACAACAAGAAAACAATCATAAAGCAAATGTGACAGGTGATGTGTTACAAGATGCTTTGATTCTTTCTTTCGAAAATGTTACTAATTCTTGGGTTATAGATTCAGGGGTCTCATTCCATGCCACACCTAATAAGAAATATTTTCATGACAATGTCCAAGGAGATTTTGGACAAGTCCATTTGGGTGATGATAAACCCTATAAAATTGTTGGAATGGGTGAGGTTCTTGTAAAAAAATAGAATGGAAACCAATGGCTATTAAAGGAGGTAAGGCATGTTCCAGATCTGAAGAAAAATATGATTTCAATAGGGAAATTAGGCAGTGAAGGTTGTGTGACAACTTTCACAGATAAAACTTGGAAGGTCACCAAAGGAGCGCTGGTAATAGCAAAAGGCAAAAAGGTTGGTACATTGTATTTATGCAATGGTATTTCTAACTCTGTTAATGATTTAACTTCTGAAGGAGTAGATGCAGCATTATGGAATTATAGGCTCGGACACATGAGTGAGAAGGGGATGAAGATTCTTCACTCAAGAAATTTGTTGCCGGGTTTGAAGAATGTTGATTTGGATTTCTGTGAAAATTGCATTTATGGAAAACAGAAGAGAGTCAGATTTCTCAAAGTTGGGAAAGAAAAGAAGAGTGAAAAAATAGAGCTTGTGCATATAGATGTATGGGGACCTGCTCAGTTATCATCTCTTGGTGGCTATCATTATTATGTTACTTTTATTGATGATGCAACTAAAAAAGCTTGGATTTATTGTATTCAGAATAAATTTGATGTATTTGATACTTTCAAGAAATGAAAAGCTTTGGTTGAGATTGAGATAGGAAAGAAGTTGAAGTGTCTCAGATCATACAATGGAGGTGAATATTGCAGCAAAGAGTTTGATAGGTACTGTTCATAGCATGGAATTCGTAGAGAGAAGATAGTTCCAAGAACACCACAAGAAAATGGTGTGTTAGAAAGGATGAACAGAAGAATCATGGAGAGTGCAAGGTGCATGAGATTGCATGCAGGATTTCCTTTACAATTTTGGGTAGATGCTATAGATACCGTTGTTTATCTAATAAACAGAGGGCCTTCAAGTTCCTTGGATGGTGGTATTCCAAAGGAAGCACAAGTCCTGCTATTGCACTTGCAGTGGGAGTTGTAAGCAAGTACATGAACAATCCAGGAAAAGAACATTGGATGGTAGTGAAATGGATTCTCAGATATTTGAGAGGTACCACAAATCAAACATTATGCTTTGGTGGTTCAAACATTGCTCTACAGGGATATGTTGATGCAGATATGGAAGGTGACAGAGATAACAGGAGGAGCACTACATGATATGTATTTACTATAGGTGGAATAGCTATCATTTGGGTTTCAAAAATTCAAAGTGTTGTTGCACTTTCAACAACAGAAGTAGAGTATGTTGCTGCTACAGAGGCTAGTAAAGAAATGATTTGGTTACAAAGTTTTATGGATGAATTGGGTAAGAAGCATGATATGGGCATGTTATACAGTGATAGCCAAAGTGCCATTCATCTTGCAAAGAACACATCATTTAATTCCAGGACTAAACACATATAGCTCAAGTACCATTTCATACGGTTAGTATTGGAAGATGGACAGTTGAAGCTGGAAAAGATACACACTAGCCAGAATCCTGCAGATATGCTAACAAAAGTTGTAACCAGGGATAAACTAAGAATATGCTCAGTTTCAATTGGTCTTCAAGGATGACGATGAAGATGAGAAACATCTAGGTCAAAAGAGGAGCATTGTCTAGCAAATGAAGTAGCGGTGGAGTTGCTACAATCAGTCTCCAAGTGGGAGATTGTTGGGTGTGGAGCCTGATTATCTTGTTTATTTTGTATCACAGTGTTGGACCCATGTACCTTAATGGGGCAGCAACGCTGCCTGAAATTAAATGCTTCCTGGGGGGTCCAGAGGGGGAGCGGCTACTCGGGGGAAGTGCCCTCGAAGCTAAAAATAGATGTAAAATTGCCTTGTAAAAGTATAGTAATTTCTAGTCAATCTGGGTCATTCATTAGGCAGATGATATGATGGTAGAAGTTATGTTTTGTTTAAGTTTTTTTACCCTCGAAGGCAACCCCTCGCTTGTATGAGGGTATTGTATTGCGGCTGTGCATTGTATGTGTATTCTCAAAACGAGAAATAGATAGGGAGACTGTGAGAGAGAACAGAGGATATTACAACTAATCTACTGTAGGTTGTGTCTCTTCACTTTGTTGGATAATAGGAAGGAAGGACTGGTTGTTCAGGGTGGACGTAGCCCAAACTCGGTGAACCATGTATATCTGTGTCTCTCTAGTTTTATGTGTTTTATGTGCTTGTGTTTTCCACATATTTTATGTGTTGCATTGCTCTGTAATATATTTAATTTTCTAACAATTTAGTACAACAAAAGAAGGAATTGGTTACCCGGGCAGCATATTTTACCATCATCACAGGTCAAATATATAAACTAGGCACTGATGAAGTACTATGTAGGTACGTTCTGGAGCACAAACGACATGCTATCTTGAAAAAAGCTTATGACGGAATCGCAGGAGGTCACTACGTAGGCAAGGAAACAACGCACAAGATCTTACGAGATGGACTATGGTGGCCTACCCTCCATAGTGACTCTCACGACTATTGTAAAGCCTGTGATACGTGCCAACGGACAGTGAAGTCATCACGGAGAGACAAAATTCTGTTACAACTCAAGTGGCCTTACAAACCTTTAACAAATGGTCCATTGATTTTGTGGGACCCATCAACCCACCAGGGAAGAAGACAGGTATGTGCTACAAAATTACCTCCACTAATTACGTAGCTAGGTGGGTCGAAGTGCAAGCGGTAAGGGATTGTACTGTAGAAACCACTGCACACTTCATCTTTGAGAATATTTTGACTTGATTTGGATGTCCAAAGATCCTTATGAGAGATAGAGTTACGCACTTTGTTAATGAAACAATACAAGCATTGACTGAAGAGTTCCAGATCTATCATGTAAAAAGCACCCCATATCATCCACAGGCCAATGGATCGGTCGAAGCTTTTAACAAGATTTTGGATCAAGCACTAACTAAGGTCTGCAACGCTGATTGCAATGATTGGGACGTACATGTCCCATCAGTCCTCTAGGCCTATCGGACAACCTGCAAAAAACTAACAGGGAAAACCCCATTTAGGCTGGTCTATGGCAAGGAGGCCATTATTCCAATGGAGTATATTGTTCCCAGTCTGCGTATCGCAGCATTTACAAACATGGAAAAACCCGACATCATCGAGGAATTTTTAGCACAACTTATGGCTTTGGAGGAATATCGGTTTATTTATAATTTCCATCAGCAGCTTTAGAAGACCCGCGATAAGGCCTAGCATGATCGATATATTCGCTAGAAGACATTTGCAGAGGGAAACTTGGTCCTCCTATATGATAGTTAGTTTTTGAAACATCCAGGGAATTTCCAAAAGCACTGGCTTGGTCCCTATACAGTTAAAGAAAACATGAATGGTGGAGCTATAAGGCTAGCCACCTTGCGCGGCGATAAGCTCCCAGTCTATATCAATGGTAGCTGGCTCAAATCATATCGGATCAAATGAATATATGTCTGGAGTAGTTGTATAAGGCAGAATCTATCTGCCACAACAATTGAGTATGATCAGGGTACGCGTGGGAGGCAGCCACAACTTAGGATGCCTGGAGCGGTGCGCAGGGGGCACAGGTATCTGTTCAAAGCGCAGTGGCACACCAAGTGCGTTGGGAGCCCTGGGGTGCACTAGGCGCACAAGAGGTATGAGAACTAGCCATTGGAACAGTAGAATTGGGTATATAGCTAAAGTTATCATTGACAGGAGTAGGCAGCTGGCGTTTAACGAAGTGATCTCTTGAAATTTTGTACCATTTATCTTATGGCAAGTGTCCATTACAATTCACCTGACCGTTAGTAACTCTTTGGGGGTATAAAAGGGGAAGAATCAGTCGGATGAGGATTTCGTACCTTTTGTCTTGTCCGTGCTCCACGGGATTATGCTTTAGGATCATTTGGGCCTACTATTCATCTGTCATGTCTGAACCATCTACCGCCTGTTAGAGTAGCCACCCGAGGTTGGGATTCATTTTCTGCCCCAGAATGACGACCACCAACCCAGAAATAGCCTCGACAGAGCCAATAGTCGAGGAGGTAGTACAGAGTGCATTAGGAGCCGCAACAATTATTTCCACTCCGCCTCCAGCAGCAAAGAAAGGAAAAAAAAAAGTGCAAGGGTCACAAAAGCCTGCAAAAGGGAATGGGGTAAAATCCCATACTTCTCCCCATAATATGAAACCACCACGGAAGATGGACCCAGCTGACTTACCTAAACCAGTAGGCCACCCTTTATCTGATCAGGAAAAGGACCAATTTTCCCAACCAGTCAAGTGGGTTCCCCCATTTTTTCGACCTCGCAGACCCTTGACCCACATGTCAAAGAACCTCGATGACCTGATCACCTACCTACAGATGTCACTAACCTCAGGCGAGGTCCCCGTCATTGGCGAACCCTTCGACAAGCTTCATGAGGTAAAGTTAGACAATCATGACTTAGCTAACCATGAGGCCTTTCCCAAGCTGGCCCCTGAGTTTTACCTAGAACGGATACTAGAAGATGATAGGGTACAGGTCGTCCATATGCGCTGGGTGTGCGGGTTGGCTGGTGTTGGGCTATTGAACCTGCTCAAGATGCCACATTTTGGCCACTACAACATTACAGATCGCGTGGTCCGACAACTACTTGCTTTATTCCATGACAGTAGCTTGTGTATTCGAGATCGCATCCCTATTGACGTTGTGCTAATTCACCGAATTGTTGGCCTCCCCATGGAAGGACCTAACCTAATGTTGAGGGTGGGTAAGAAGTATGAGCAGAAAATTGCCAACAGTGACCGCGAGAATTACCATGTACTACGGAATACTCGGGGGTTCATGATCAATACCATCAGTGACCTAGGTACGCAGATGAGTACATTATTTCTCGCATGTAATCTAATGTGAAAATGTCAGGCTGCCACCGTACCTGCATATGTTATGCATTTGGTAGGACAATATGAAAAATGAGTATGCTTCAATTGGGCCCAGAACTTATGTAATGAACTTTTGGCAAATATCTGCAAGGCCCAAGATCAGGGGTGCCCATTCTATTACTCCTGGCTGTTGTTTCTTATTGCATTGGTTGCATGGGAAGCACCTGAGGAATCATTCCTCCCAAAGATCACCTTACATATGTGATAAGGAGCACGTTACGCCAGCTTATTGGATTCCAAGGACACGCAGCGTATCGACGACAATCAGGTCTTTTGGGTTCTGTTTCAGCGCCGCTTGGAAACCACCATCAACTCTCACCCACGCTTGTCTCTAGCATTGTATGAAAAATACCAAACCATCGTGGCATTTCAGGTCACCCTACACCACTTCCAAATCAGAGCGTGCAATGATAAAGTCTGGGTCTCACTCCCATATATGGCTGCGGACGAAGAGATTGATTGCATAATCGCTACCTGGTCCCCGCAGTCATAAAGTGGGTTAAAAACTAGTACAGTAGGCACTTTAGGAATAATGGGTCCCTCAACCACCACAGCCAAAGGAACCAGTGGCTCAAACAATAGCACAAGGAAAGAAGGGAACACACGGTCCCCAAGGATTTGCAGCCAGATAGAAATACAAAGAAGTGTGCGGCAGTACCCTCACAGAAGGGATCGCAACCACATGTCAGTATAGCGGACCAGGAGCCAAGGGATGCTGACTCCCCCGAAGGAAAAAAACAAATGGGTGCAACCGCTAAGGGGTCATGCAAGAAGTATCGCTCATAGAGAGCAGGATGTGATGAAACAGTTACGCTCAAAAAAGGTGACCTGGAACAAATTTTCGATGTAGGCACCTCGGCCACAGAGGTCAAGTGGTTGACTTTGGAAAAGTAGCAGTAAGTTATGGTTTCCGTGCTTCAGGCGGAGTTCCAAGCCTTGCAAATGAAGACGAACACACTACAAACCAATTTGGTCCAGGCCCACTTGACCCCCGCCACAAGCAGCATGACCCTTGTTGTGGAAGTAAGCTGCCTGTGCCCACTTCCCAGTGCAGCCCTTACAGTCAGTCCACCTGACATCGAAACATGAGTACAGGCCTGCGCAGAGGTCTAGTTGTATTTGGAAAGATTTCCACATGATTCGATGTAGGCTTTACATACCCCACTTTTTCAATAAATACACCACAGGAACTGTCAGGCCCACCGGCGGCTCTGCGCAATGGAATAGAACATTATCGAACAACCAACTGAGGTAACCAGGGTACAAGTCGCGCACATGCAGTTGGAGCAGTTAATTAACTAACTCTGCACCGATTTTATAGGATAAATACTTTCCATAGCTACCCCCCAAGCCAAGATCGAAGGGTTGGTTGCAGCCTTGAGAGCCTCCAAGACAGAGGTCTAGGTCATCAAAGCTCATATGGAAGAGAAAGCCACAGAATTACAGGCCAAGTTGCAGCCAAAAAAACCTCCAAAGGTCAGGGCCCAATGGGCTATGCTGGTTACAGCCACCACAAATGTAATCACAGGCAAAATTTCTCAGGGTGACTTATTATTGGACACAGCGATGCAGTTATCGACCAAGGCACAGTGTGATCATCTCCTGCGGGAACTTAATCAAACATTGCTCCAGAAGGAAGAGGATTTCTATCAAATGGAGGCTACCTTGACTACACTGGTCCCGACCCAGCGCTTGACTCGACTGCGCTTTAGCCAGACCCTTAGAGACTACATAGAGGCCCTTCAACAGCGGAAGTAGATGCTAACCGATCACCTCAAACCATGGGCAGACGAGGCCCTCAAGTTATCCCACGATGTGGATGTTGCAGTGAACCAACTGAACCAGACCTTGGAGAGTGTCGTGGCTGCTACAGAAGGCCTAATTTCACAGAAGTTTTTGTAGATATCTCAAACTACCATTGCACAAAGCGAAGGGGTGCTTCCCCCACTAATCAAGGCCGTCACACAACTTCAGGCGAAGATGGAGGACCCACAACCATCGTGACTCAGGACGAGTCACAAGATTGTGTTGGGGGACTGTTGGAGCAAGGTCTCCCAAAGGCTATGAATTTTGTCCATTTTTGTATAATTTTGTATTTTTTAGTCTAACGCAGGGGTTTTGGGGTGGGTTGAAGCCCCTAAACGCAATTTAAATGGGTCAAGGGTAGACCAAGAGTCCGCAAACCACGGTTTGTGGACCATTGGATGCATAGGCTAAATCATTATAAATAGATGAACCTTTTTGACTCATAGGTAGGAACGAATAGAGGTTGATGTGAAGTAAGAATTATTATATCTGTGGTAGGGTTGTTTGGGTTAGGAATCCTGTTGGCTATGTGTACAGAGATCCTTTGTCCTGCTGTGTGCGGACCCTGCTAGCTGTGTGCCCAGGTGGTAATTGGGAATGTAAGAGGATTTTGGATAATGATATATATATGCGAAATTATTGTGGATATCTAGTGTTATTTGAATCTGTTATGTATGGTTGATGTGAAATTGATTTATATGTTTATGTATCTGTAGTAGCTGCGGACTATCTGTATTTATGGTACATGTATCTGTGATCTGCAAATTTGCTATGATTCTGTTTTTCTATGATTATAGCTAATAGTACACATGTGGATGCGAATATATTAATTAGATTTGATAAGATGTCTTCTGGTTATTTACTGAGACTCATGCGAGCAACCTCTTATCGTATAGATCTGATAGTTGTAGACTAGCTTGACTTACCTTCTCTCTCCCAGGGTGCAGAAACTTGGTTCTAGCACCCTCCCATACTGCTTCAGGTAAGACTTTGGCCTGAATAAGCAGGTCGCTACCAAAAGGGCCAGTAGTATAGGGGTTTGTTGGCAAACCTTAACATCCAAACTTGGGTCAGGACCCATTGAGCCAACAGGTCAAAAGCATGCAACACAATAGTATTTGTGCAGAACTGTTGTCCTCATAGGATACTTTCCATGAGTACACCAGAAGAATATTTCACTGGTAAGAAACCTGATGTTTCACATTTTAAGATTTTTGGCTCATCTGTTTATGTGCATGTGACCAAAGACGTCAGGAAGAAGCTGGAACCAACAGCTGAGATTGGGATTTTTTTGGGGTACACTGAAACACCCCACAGCAATCAGGTGTATTTTCCAAATAGTAGAATGGTTGTTGTGCAACAGGATATAAAATTTGATGAGGAGAAATCCATGTGATTGTCCCTTTAGAGGGAGATGGATTTGCATTTAGAGGAGGAACTCTTGGTTCCCAAGGATGAGCCTCAAGATGTGGACCAGACACATGTGCAGGATCATGGAGTGGAGCAAGATACTCATGCAAAGCCATCCATCAGAAATGGTAGAAGGTGCACCACAGAAGCTGGTAGATTGAGACTTAATGCAGCAGAGAACGTAGGAACCCCTACTACATAGCAAAGATAGAGAGAGTCTCAGGAAATGTTTATTGGATACATGGCTCTTATGATAAAATGTATTGTGACAAACCATCTTCCTTTTAGGAGGCAATGCAGCAACCAATTTGGTTTGATGCAACCGTGGAGGAGTATTATTCCATTTTCAAGAATAGTGCATGGGAGACTGTCCCAAGGCCGGTCATCAAATCAGTGGTTGGATCTAGATGGATCTACAATTTAAAGCAATTTGTTGATGGGAATGTGGAAAAATAAAAGGCCATTTTGTGGCCTGAGGATTCTCACAGATTGAGGGGATTGATTATGATGAGACTTTTTCACCTATTTCAAGGTACTCTTCCATTAGATCCATCCTTGCACTCTCAGCACAAATGAGTTGGAGCATTCATAAGATGGATGTGAAAACAATGTTTCTCAATGGAGTCATTGAGGAATAAGTGTAGATAGAGAATCCAGAAGGTTTTGAGAACTTCGACAGTAATTCACATGTCTGTTGACTCAAGAGAGCACTATATGGGCTAAAGAAAGCACCTCGTGCTTATACAACTATTTCACCCAACTAGGATTCACCAAAAGTGAAGTTGATGCAAACATGTACCAAATTGTGGTTGAGGGTAAGCTATTCATTATTGTTCTTTATTTTGATGATCTAATTTTGACTTGTGATGAGCATCTGACACACTCATGCAAGGATAATATTGCAAGGGAGCTCGAAATGAAGGACATGGGACTCCATTATTTCCTTGGTTTGGAAATATCGCAGCGGGATGGTGAACTTTTTGTTTCTCAAGGCAAGTACGCTAAAGAGAACTGGGTAAGTTTCACATGGAGAGCTACAAACCCATGGAAACTCCTCTTCCAAGAAATTAGAGGAAAGAGGATGCTACTTCTAGAGAGGTAGTGGATGTTACTGTCTACAAACAGTTAGTTGGTTGACTAACGTATCTAGTGAACACTTGACTAGACATTTTCTATGCAGTTAACCAACTGAGTCAAGCTATGGTTAAGCCTACCAAGATCTTTTGGAAGGCGGGGAAGAATGTATTGAGATACCTGAGGGGCACATCAGAGTATGGATTATGGTACAAACAGACATAGGGAGTGAAGCTTCAAGGCTTCACAGATGTAGATTGGGCAGGGAGTCCATCAGATAGAAAGAGCACATCAGGAATGATCTTAAGCATAGGATGGACAGCAATTTCTTGGTACAGTAGGAAGGAGTGATCTGTGGCACCAATTTCAGTGGAAATAGAATACATGGAAACAAGTCAAGCTTCATGTGAGGCTATCTAGATGAGAAAGATCTTCGTTAGTTTGTTTGGTTCTCAAATGGATCTAACAGTGATACATTGTGATAATCAAAGTTGCATTAAACTCTCGATTAATCATGTATTTCATGATAGGTCCAAGCACATAGATATATAGTACCACCACCTCATATATTTTGTGCAGAGGTGAATAATGTTACTTCAGTCCATTTCCACAAAAGATAAAGATGAAGATATTATAACGAAGGCACTCACTAGGAGAAAATTCGAATACCATAGAGGCAGGATTAGGGTGAAGGTTAATCCCTTTCTTGTTGAGAGGGATTGTTGAAGCTCAAAAAAAAATTTCAGAACCCACGCTATTTTGGGACCAAGAGGTCCAAGCATCACTTACACTAGCGTGGGACCACAGGTCTTAGCAGCACCTACACTGGTGTGGGCTAAATTTGGTGCATCTCTATTTTAGTTATCCCTTAATTAAGATGGACAATAAAATATAATGTAATCTCAAAATAACTTGTAATAGTTAACTGAGTGTGATAAACTCAGTTAACTCATGAATTTCAAGTTGAGGGTAGTTGGTGAGGCATGTAGAGTAATTATATTTGTAATAGAGTTTGAAGTGCAGTGGTGCATTAGTTAATGCAAGTTGTAATCAGTTTAACTCAGTTAAGTGAGTTAAAATCAATTGTGCTAGTTGTAACTATTTGATACACTAGTGAGAGATCAAGTGAATTAAATATTATTTAATTCAAAATTAGTGATCTCACATGCAACTGAGGATTTAATATTATTAGTTGCATGCATGCCAGTTCCAGTGGAGACCCAGTTGAGATCTAGGTGAAAGGGAAGTTGACTATCATTTGTAGGATTATTGGGTTGCACCCATGAAACCAAACACCCATTGGATCGCCCATAATCCTTGCGCAGTTTAGGAAGGCCAAAATTCCTATGGAATAGGGATTTCATTCCATGTAAATTGCGCAATAAAGGCAAGTTGTCAGGAGGCAAACTATTTGCTAAGTATTGGTCAGTTTTATCCAAGACAGTGTGAGACAGTTAGTTGAGTACAGGAGGGCTCTTGTGAGAAGAGTTGTATGTAATTGTTTCATGTATCCATGCTAAATATACAATATAATATAGTGGGGTTTTGAGCAACAAGCTTTCCCTGGGAAATTATCTGTGTTATGGTTTGATTGATTCTTCTTTGCTTCCTGTGATTAGAGATTGTGTTTTTAATTCTGAAATTTATTTGTAGAAGTGATTCAGTGTTTAACTTTAGTACATTGTTATATTGGATTGTATCCATGATATAAATTCTTGTTGTATAATTTCTTCAGGTGATATAGACAAAAATTAAGATTCTTCCTTGGATGATATGAAAAAAACTGCATATCATAATCATCCATGAATGTGCAATACAATAGTGGTGACATGTTTCTATGCTCATGGTACAAGATTTTGAGGACCAGTGAATTCTTCCTTGCTATTAATTGTGCCCTATACATCAAATTTCTTAGAAGAAATGTGTGGAGGGATTAGTTTTATTTTGTGGATTATTTGACTCTTGATTTTCTTGTATGAGTTGGCCTTGTATATGTGCATATTTCAAATATGTCAATGACATTTCTTTCTCAAATTCTGGCAAAGAATAGTGCATCATTACATATGGACTGCAAGATAAAAAAATCCATACCTTTTTTCATGTAGAATAAAAATGAAAAAATTTGTTTGAGTATATCTTCCAAGCCATGTGTCTAATAGCCAAGAAATTTGGAGAAGAGATACATCAAGGTAATATGCTAAAAGCCATAAAATTTCAGGCAAACCCATTTTATATTCTTTCAGAAATTTAACATCATCACCTACAACAATTTTTCCTATAACCTTAGATATGTGCATCATATGGCTATAATTTTTTTATGTTGGAAGGAATTATTATGGTAGAAACTTGCCTAGAAAATTTAAAGAAAACACATTTTAGTCTTTGCAAAAATGAACACATCCATTTTTCCTATAACTCAAGATCTGCGAATTGGATGGCTCTAATTTTTGGTGTGGGAAGGCATTAAGATGGTATAAACCTGCTTAGAAAATTTCATACAAACCTATTTTATACTTTGTAAGAAATTTAATAATCAATTTTTTTTCTACACCATTTTCAGATCCTTTAGTTGCAAAAAAATGTTTGAAGGGCTTGTCTAAATAAAAAAGGAATTGTTGTTTCCATTCTCCTTGTATTGAATAAATTTATTTTGGGTGAGATATCATCTAGTATTGTACCTACTTACCTTAGTATTTTAAGAATTGGAATTCCCTTATCCTTGGACTTTATTGGAAACTATAGGAAAACCTATACTTAAATGATCCATTGAAAACAAACATAATTTTTATGAAAATTCTAAAAAAGGCTTGCTACAACCAACCTGTTTTTTTTTGTTCTCATTGATAAATGATTTCGTTAAGTTATTTTTCAATTCTACTTCACCTTTGGGGTTTGTTTTTGGATGATTTAAAATAGAATAATGGTGGAGGATTTAAAATAGAATAATGGTATGGGAATTCCATTATAGCTAGAAACTATTGGAAAAATAGTTGTACAACAAAATTATCATTTTGTTAATAAAATTAAGCATGATATGGCCAATGTAAGAACACTTCTCCCTTTTTTATAAATTTTGAACTCTCTTAGGTGGTTGGATCAAATTCCAAATTGGAAAGTATGTACTATTTATAAAATGTCTAGTGGTAAGATACATGAAGTTATTCACAGGAAGAAAATGGAATTACATTGCTCAATTATTTTGGTACTGTATATGGGCTCCACAGAATAACGTTCAGGTAATAGTGTAAAACCTACACTTGAACTTAATGGCAATCCATAAATTTAGTACTTCATTGCAAGGGAACCAATCAAATAAAGAGAATGGGTGGTATGAAGTCTCTTTAAAGAATATGGGAGGAGTACAAACTAATTTCAAAATCCAAAAAATAAAGGAGACCATTGTTCATTCCACCTGATGCTCAAGACCCTTAATAAGTTGGATTTGAGGATAAGGGAAGATGAGTTTTGAAATAATGCATCCAAAAACTCATGCCATATTAGATAAAATGCAAGTAATAATGGTTATGTAAGGCATCTATACAAGTGCCATTGTTATAAGAATGAAAGGAGGGAATAGGACTATTATTAATTTTCTTGGTACAACCTTGAAGGTTGGTTTCATTTGAAAAATTAGGCGACTCTTAGTTGCCAATGTTATCTTGTTTGTATGAGGAGATAAAAAATGTAGGCATGGGGGAGATGTCAAGTCACCAAATTTTCACCTTTTTCACCATTCCAAGCACCCATTTTCCATAATTTTATCATACTTATTTGACCATCTATTACCCATCTTTCCATTCTTTGTGAATATACTAAAATAATAGTTGAAGTGGTTAATTATCATTATTTCACTTTATTTTCAATGAATTGGAAAGTATTATTGTTGGTTTTGGCTAATGATGGTTTCCTAGTTTGGTTCCTATAACTTCTATGCATCCTCCAGGATTAGCATGTGTCACTCCAACTATAGGAAGTACAGAATGGCCAAGTTACTAGAAGTGCACAAGCTATGCTAATCCAACTGAATTATCGAAAGCATCAAAGTTACCAGAAGTTGGGGCCCAATATTCTAGTAGTTACACAAGGATCTATACATGTTTTAAGTTATCAAAATGTCTTGTTGTTGCTCAACAATGGTGTATTTTTTATTTGAGACATTTATCTACCAAATAAGTGCAAATCAAGACATGGGATTTTCTTCTAGTGTCAATAATATTATTATATATCATTCACATTTCACCTTGGTCGGTTATAGAAGCGTCTAGGAAGAGATTAATATTTTTCATAACTTGTGCCAGGAAAAATGGAGTCATCAAATTTGAGCATTATTTCTAGGAAAATGGATAATAATATGGAAAAAAAAACATGGGTTGTGTTCTATTAATAATGTTGTAAATCCATCAACCAAGGGAGTCTCGCTGATGTCAAGTCCTAATTAGACCTCATACTGTTTGGAGTAGGATACCCATATGAAGTATCAACCCAACAACCATAACTTAAAGTTTTTCCTCAGATGCAATGAATAACATAAGAGCATGTGCACATAACCTTTCAGATCAGCATGAAATTTGACACTGTGAAACAATAATTGTTGTATGTAAATGGATACTTTTGTGAGAGGGAAATAAAAATGAGCCTCTATAAGGAAAATAATATTACTATCCTAAAAGAGACACATGAGATGCAAGAAAGTTTCATTAGCTATATAGAGAAAAAGTTCACATATACACAACGAACATTGAAGACAATACAACACACCTTCAATAAGATAAGCACTAAAGCCACCGAAATAGTTCAATTTATTTAGTACGGATAAAAACAATACATATCGCAAACATTCAAATAATTATCTTACAACATTTTAGACATACGCATCAAAGTGTCCTACCCGAAACATGCTTCTAATTATAAGGTGAAATATCCAAGTACACAGTTACAATGGCCAGCCACTATCTCCAATAGTGGAACATTAATTCATTTCTTGCTTTTCCAAATAATGATTTGATCTCCTATGCTAAGCTAGAGAAGCCAAGGCTAGCTCTCCAAAGGCCTTTTTCTTGAGTTATGAGGGTGTATGTATAACAAGAGGAATGACCTTTCATATCCACATGACTTTTGAGCTTCCCTCATGACTCTTTGACTTCTAATGTGACCTTCGGAATTTTATATAACTTTTGGACTTTTCCTAAAGAATATTTTGTCCATATATGACAATGTGACTTTTCATATTCCACATATGACTCTTGTACTTCCAAAAATTACATTTTTACCTTTATTTTGATAATTACATCATTACATCCACAAATGACGTGGAAAGACACATGGACACACATGACATTGTGATGGCACTAGTACAAATCACAACTTGACAATGATGATATGGAATTCATGATGAAGTGGCAATGCCACATTGTTTCTTTTTTTTATTAGTATTCAATATTCATGAGAGGTTTGTTTAGTACTTCATCTTCATGAAATATATGTTTTTTTCTTCATCTTCACCCTCCAAGGGGTTGAATGGTATGGATTCTTAATGTGATCCTAATATTTGGTATTTGTTCGTAAACTGGTGTCCCTTCATCTTCTCGCTCAATTATCATATTGTCTTCACAACTTCCCAAGTGTATTATAACATTATCTCCTTCCCCTTCTCCTCGATCATCATCATGTCATGTCAAGATAAAGTACCTATTAGGATATTCCGACACATAGGAAATAGTTAAGAATAACTTAGTCTAATGTAGAGTTAGGTAAAGTGTGTTTCTTTACCATGTACATTTGTAACTTATAATCCGACAGTCACGATTTGTAGTGATCCGATGGTTATCTCTCACCTCGGTATTAACGACACTTGATCTGTGGCTTAACACCCGATTGGTCCATGATCTCTATTTAAAGAGCATAGAGGGTCATTTGTCTGGTAATCGTTTATGAGAGAAACATATGTAACTTTTCTTTTATATTAATAAATTTCCTGAAGTGGCCGCGTTGGCTCAAGTCATGGACTGTTTCCCTCTTTGAGGGTTTTAACCACGTGATTATACTGGTGTACTGATTTGTGATCTGTTTGTGAGCGGTGACCTTTGGTTCTTGATCTACGGAACTTACCCTGTAAATTCCTACATGGTATCAGAGCTATTTTGAGGGCCGCATCCGTTGTTGATCAAAATCCGAAGCCGGTTTGACTGCATGTGAATGCCATTTTGTAGATCTACTATTTCTGAACATTTTTGGGCTTGGATAACTGCTCTGTTGTGTCCAGAGCGTCTGTTACTGTGAGGAACGCCTTTCGTTTCATGCGAAAAGGTTTTCGGTTCCCCAATTTATGACAGTTTAGATCTAGAGGTATAAAGTATATGTTTCGTAGTTATATTTGTTAATAATTCTACTTATTTCGGTTCCCTCTATTTATTTTCGGTTTTTATGTTTTATTTATTTGATGGATCTATACCCTCTTCTCTTTGTATTCTCTTTGCTCTGCGCTATGTGCGATCTCAGCAAATCAGAAACAGGAAAAAGGGATTTTTTTTGCCACGTATGCTCTTTCCCCGAGTCTTTGTGCGATCTCTAGAAATCAGAAATAGTGAAAAAATAGATAGTTACCAGTAAGGCTAACCGAAAATCTAAAAATCTGCCGTAAGGTTTGCATTTTTTTTTTTTTTTGCTCATTTTGTTTTTGTTTTTTGTGCAGGAAAAGGCACCCACACCGAAGAGTCAAAAAAAAAAAACCTTCCCCTTTCAAACAATTATAGAATCCTTTTACTATCTCACTTGGTGAGAAGTTAGTTTATGAGAATAGAGGTCTTGGGTTCAAGTCTCTTTCTCAAGCTTCTTTTGTAAAAAAAAAATTTCTAAAAGGGGTGGGTTTTTTTTTTTAAGTTGCACTTCATCATCAAATTTCAAATCGTTCCCATAACTATTTGGCATCTTCAACTCATTTTTTCAAAAAGGCATAACTTCTTCATCCAGAAGCCGATTTTCGAGCCATTTTTTTTAATCAGCCTAATGTTTCAAGGTCTTTCCATTGGAGCAGTTATTTTCAGCTTTTCTCAGCTTCAGTTTTTTTAAAATAGAAAGTGCATGCCCGATTATTCTTAACAGCACCAATTATTTCCAATGGCTACCTCACATGGTAGATATACTTAGAAGTAAAGGGATTTATAGAATAGTCATAGGACTAGAAACAAAACATTTTTATGATGATAAAGTAGCTAAATTGGAAAATAAATAAGATCAAGCATGAGGGTTGATAGGAATTTCCATTTCTGAAGATTTGTGATTTCATATCCTTGACATTGACACCCCTCATGAAGCCATGAATAAGCTAAACATTGTCTTTGGCATTCAAAATCAAATCAGGGCCCACCAACTTGAAAATTAGTTGCTTACTTTGGACCCCAGCAATTTCTCCTCTATTTAATATTTTTTGTCCAAATTCAAGACCCTTAGACTTTTTTTAGAAGGTTGTAAGGTCAAAAATTAATATGGTAGCCTCATCTATTGCATTCTTGCTAAGCTTGGCCCTGCATACTCTGTATTTGTTTCCACCTTCTATTCCACTAGAGAAGCCATCATTTCTTCTGGAACCACCTACAAGAACCCTTCTTTTGATGCCTTTTGCGATTCTTTGATAAGAGAACAAGAAAAACTCTTACACGCGGTCTTCTCACTTGAAACACTCAGGTTGATCTAGTCACCCAACGACGTCATGCTCTTATTACCCAAGAAGTAGTATCCTAAAAAGTATGGTCTGAAACCAAACAAGTGTCCTAAGAAATTTCAGCCACAAACTAAAAAATCAACTCACCAAAACAATAAGGAAACTCAAAACAAAGGGAAGAAGAGAAATATACATTGCAACTTTTTCAATCGTGATGGCCATATAGAGTCCGAATGTTTTAAGAAGATGGAAGCCTTAGAAGCAACAATGAAGAAGCACAACATCAATTTGGAGCACTCTTCACCACCATCTTCAGGCATTGAACTTTCTACTTGTGGTTTTCAAGAATCATGATCTGGTTATGCATTAAATGTATCTTCTTCTTCTCCTTCTCATGAGTGGCTCATTGATTCTGGAGCTTCTTACCACATGGCCAAAAGTAAAGCCATGTTTTCTTCTTTAAATGATTGTAACACCAAACATATTTATGTTGGTGATGATAGATCTCTTAGTGTTGTAGGAGCTGGAACCATTCATCTAGATAATGGTCAGTGTAATGATGTACTATGTGTTCCTACCTTGTCATGCAACCTTCTATATGTTTATCGGATAACTCATTCAGGTGAAGGAGTAGAATTCTCACCTCATGATGTTTTAATCAAGGACCTCAAAGATCTTAAACATATTTTAGCTACTGGCATTGCTGATGATTCCACAAGGTTGTATAGGTTTGACAACTTTGGGTCATCATCTCTTCCCTCTATTTTTGTTGCTCATAATGATGATGTGAGCAAACTTTGGCACGAGCGATTTGGTCACTTAAACTATCACTCTCTTCAAACTCTATGTAAGGAAAATATGGTGATAGGTATTCCTATGGTATCTTGCCGAGATGTTGTTGGTTACGGTTATGTACTCAAAAAACATCATCGGGATAGTTTTGACGAATGTGCTTGTTGGCACGCTTTAGCCCCTTTGTAGCTTGTGCATAGTGATTTATGTGGTCCACTTCCTGTTGTTTCTTTCTCTAGTTACAAGTAATTTTTTAACTTTCATTGACTATTTTTCTAGGCGCACTTGGGTATACTTCTTAAAAATCAAGATTGAATTTTTTAACATGTTCTTGCCCTTTAAGGCCTTTGTTGAGAAACAATTTGGACATCCAATTCTTAAGTTAAGATCAAACAATGAAGGAGAATATGTTAACAACAAATTTATCAAATTTTTCACTGAGCATGGCATACAATTGCGACATACTGTTTCATATACTCCACAACAAAATGGTGTAGTTGAAAGGAAGAATCGCACCTTAAAATAAATGGCTAATTGTATGCTTCAATCTAAAGGACTTAGTCTCATTTTTTGGGCAGAAGCAAATAACCGTGAAAATTACATAGTGAATCGCACTCCTACTAAGGTTTTAAGGAATGCAACTCTAGAAGAATCATGGAGCTCAATCAAACCAGATGTAAGTCACTTTCGTGTCTGTGGAAGTGATGCTTGGGCCCATATTCCAGATGTGAAACATAAAGCCTTAGAATCTAAGAGTGAAAAATCCATTTTTGTTGGATATTATGAAGATGTCAAAGGAAATAGACTGCTTCAACCAAAATCCAAAAATATAATCATTATAAGAGATGTAAAATTTGATGAAAATATATCAACCTGCGAGCCTAGTTCGGTGGGTGTGCCACCTTTCGCCTGCGAGCATGATTCGACATATGTGCCACCTCTCTCTATCTCTTCTATTTTTTATAGAATTCCTTCTAGTTCAGATGATGACAGCGAGGATGAAAATCCTCCTCCACCTCTTGAAGTTCACAAGTTTTTATACGGCTTCCAAAGATGGGTCTACTAAGGTGTAAACGGGTTCTCTTGCGGTGACGCTACGGATCAACGTCACGAGGTTCTCCAATTAGAAAGAGCCCTCTTCCTTGTTGGCTCAAGTTCCAAAAAATCTTGATCCAGAAACCTTCGAAGAAGCCTACGGTCATCCAGATTGGGATGAAGCTATGAATGAAGAGTATCATTCCTTATTGGAAAATGATACTGGGAATCTTATTCCTCTTCCAAAATGAAGAAAACTTGTTAGATGCAGATGGGTTTACAAAACAAAGTTTGGACCAGATGGAAAAGTGGATAGGCATAAAGCTCATCTTTTTGCTAAAGGATTTTCACAAGTTGAAGGCATTGACTATACTAAAACATTCTCCCCTATTTCCAAAATGAATTCTATCTGCCTTTTTCTTTCCCTTGCTGCCTCCTTTAAATGGGAAGTCCATCGAATGGATGTTAAATTCGCCTTCTTACATGGATATTTGCATGAATAAATCTACATGGGAACAACACCTAACTTTATCCAAAAACGATTCCGGCCTTGTTTGTCTCCTTAAGAAGTCTCTACTGTGGTCTCAAACAAGCTCCTCATGTGGTATGCCAAAATGGATAAATTTCTATTGAGTAATGGGTTTTCTAGGTGACATTAAAATAACAACATACATAAGAAAGTGAGTAAGTCCTTCACCATGTATTCTTTATGTTGATGTTCTTATCATACTTGGTAGTGATCCAAACCATATAAACCATGTGAATTGTCTGGCCTCAAAAAGAAGTTTGAAATGATAGACTTAGGACACTTGCATTATTTCCTTGGTCTTCAAGTCTTGCAATCCAAGGAAGGCATTATCCTCTCTCAGTCCAAGTATGCCTATGATCTTCTACACCACTTTCATATGGAAGAATGTAGGCCTACCCCTTCTCCCTTTCAGTCTGGAGTCAAGATTTCAATCAAATCTACTACCCCTAAAGTTGATGCTACCTTATACCGTCAACTTGCTGGTAAAATTTAATATCTAACCCATACTCGTCTTGACCTTTCCTTTGTCGTTGGTCTTGTCGCTTGGTTTATGCACCAACCTCATAAAAGTCACTGGAAAGCATCTAAAATAATACTTCGATATATTCGAGGTAAAGTTCAGTTCGGGATTCATTAAAGTGCGAGAGCATCTCCAATTGTTGATTGGTTTCACTTGAGTTAGGTTGTTTGGTGAGCTTGATGATGAAGAGTCTCTTTGTGCAGGATATGTATTCACTCTTGGTTCAGGAGCTATTACTTGGTATTATAAGAAACAAAGTGCTATCTCTCTTTCTTCGGCTGAAGCAGAGTATCATGGTGTATTTGAAGCCAGCAAGGAAGCCATGTGGCTTCGTCAGATCCTGTCTACATTTAGTCTTCATCAGCAACATCCAACTACACTTTGGTGTGATAATCAGAGTGCCATTCAGCTATGTAAAGATCCAGTTCAGCATCATCGTATGAAACACATTGAGTTCCACATACACTTCATCAGAAAGCTCATTCATGATCGTGTTCTTGAAGTGCAGTAATATCCAACCAATGATCGAGTAGCCGATATCTTTACAAAGGTTCTCACATAAGCAAATTTTACCAAACTTAGATCCATGCTTGGAGTTCAGGAAAGTTATCGTTAAGGGGGGATAGGCTCTAATGCCTCCTTCCTTCTCCTATTGTGTCACCTTTGTAAATACTTCAATCCTATCCCAATTTGTTCTTAAAGGGGGATGTTAGGATATTTTGACACATTAGAAATAGGCTCCTTTTGTTTCACCTTCGTAAATACTTCAATCCTATCCCAAGTTGTTCTTAAGGGGGGGTGTTAGGATATTCCGACACATATAAAATAGTTAAGAATAACTTATTCTAGTGTAGAGTTAGGTAAAGTGTGTTTCTTTACTATGTACATTTGTAAATTATAATCTGACGGTCATGATTTGTAGTGATCCAATGGTTATCTCTCTCGTCAGTATTAATGACACTTGATCTATGGCTTAACACTCAATTGGTCCATGATCTCTATTTGAAGAGAATGGAGGGTCATTTGTTCGGTAACCGTTTATGAGAGAAACATATGTAACTTTTCTTTTATATCAATAAATTTCCTGAAGTGGCCATGTTGGCTCAGGTCGTGGATTGTTTCCCTCTTTGAGGGTTTTAACCATGTGATAATACTGGTGTACTGATTTGTGATCTGTTTGTGAGCAGTGACCTTTGGTTTTGATCTACGGAACTTACCCTATAAATTACTACAACCTCTAACTGGAAATCCCTCATGACATGATGACATCAGTCTAAAATACTCCTTGTCTAACTTTCTTCATGAAAATTTTGATTAAGCTATAACTGGGAGTTGGACTAGGAGGAAAGCTAAATGATTCCAAAGTGAAAATTTCCAAAGGTCAGGAGTGAGGGACTGAGGATTGATATTGTGCAATGCGCAGTTCTGGAAGCCTAGGCGAGAAGACTGTGTAGTTAGGGAGTTTAGTGAGGCAGCCTTGACCCTTGAGACTTCACAATACACGACAGAGGGGTAATGGATTGTGCAGTTGTGCAAATTAGGAGGGCATGAAGACAACTTATTTCTTGAGACTATGAAATGTGTTGTTCTGGAGGCCTGGCCAAGATGACTGCGTATTTGAGGAGCTCAATGAGGAATTATAGAGCCTTGAAGTTTCCCAATGCGCATTATAGGATAGAGATATAGAGGAATAGGGATTGAGAAATTGCGCAGCTCAGGGAGGCAGGGAGACATCTTAAGGCTTGTCACTGTGAAATGCGTAGAAGAAAACTGATTGGAAGGGTAAATTATGTAATTATGGAGGTCAAGAGGGAATGGTTTAGCACTGGGACTACACAATGCATAGTATTTGGAGGAAGGAACTACACACTATGCAATTCCAGGAGGAAAGGGGGAAGCTTGAGCTTTTCTATTGTACAATGCCTAGTTCAAGGAGGATGAGTTAGGTCGAGTTGGTCAAGAAGAAATATTTTCAGTATTTGGATAATTTTGGGTTCAATGACGTAAATATAAAATTGATATAGGACTTGAATGCAATAACACACTTAGAAAAATAGATGACAAACATTGAAAAGTCAACACCTAGAGACAACATGATCCCCTTAATGCGACAACAAAATAATACTCTCCTCTAAGTGAAAAACTTAGGATACACTTGGCAATGAAAATTACGACACTTATATGATAATTATCAAGACTTGGGAAATATTTTTAATGTATTTCCTTATGATGAATAGGATATAGCAATGTAGGAGAATAAATTCGAACTACCTTTTAAGAATGTACAATTGACTGCCTTCGACTAGGTGCAACACTTAAGATACACTTTGCAATGACAATGACGACACTAGTATGAAAATGCATAAAAATTTGGGAATGGGTCTAGTACATGTCTGTATGATAAATAGAACCCATTGAAAAAAAAAATTCCCCTTAAAATAAACCATAACCGTAATATCCCCAATTAGCTTTTAGCTAGTTGGAATATTATATTTTTCTTCCATTCATAACTTAAATGAATAAGTGGGTAAAGAGACCCTTAAATCTCTTTAGTAGGAATAAAAACCAGTGCTAGTATGAATGTGGATAAGTTTAGCTAGATGAAATAAAGCAACCCTTCGTGCGAATGGGGTCAATACATGTAGATGGGATCAAGGTTGACCAAATGAAAAGCGTTGCCATGGAGAGAGTGGAGCTAGTGAAGGACAACACAGCTATAGAGGAGGAGTCTTTGCATGGAAGTAGCATCTTTAATGAGTGGGGTCAAGGCTGAGGAAGGTCACCAAGCATATAAGGAAGGGGATGGAAGCCATGGAAGGAATTCTGATCATTTTTTATGTTTGGGTATTATGAATTCTTTCATGCTTCATTTGTTTAGCAAATTCTATTGTACTGTTTAGTACAAGGGTGTTTCTGGGCGGAAATCCCACATTCTCCCTTGGGGGACTTCGAGTGCCCACTTAGGAGAGATATTCTAAGCTTCATTTCCACCATCCAGCATTGGGCCAAGCAGCTTCAATCAGCCATAGTGTAGTCTCCTTCGGGAACTGCGTTATTTTGCAGGGCAGTGCAGTGGAGGGTTGAAAAAACTAGTTTGGGAGCTAGTTTCCTAGTGAGGGGAACATCCCTTCACCTGGAAATATAGAGGGGAGAAGTTGCAGCTATTTTATTCTTATATCAGCCATATTCCAGTAGTGATTTAGTGATACAATGTGATTCATCCATAGGGCTGCATTCTGCACTTTTTGTATCTTTTGTATTTACAGAAACCCTTTCTGGGTTGTCTTGGGATTATGTTTGAGAGTCTAGTTCTCTATTCTTGGCACCTTTTGAGAATTATATTAGTATATATACCTATTTCCATTTTCCAGTTGCAATAACCCTAATTGGGACTGCGTTTTCATGTACTCTGGCATTTTGGTATAGTTGCAACAATTTTGTTTTTACTGTATTTGGGCATTGGGGCTTGTTTGCCTAGTTTGAGTGATTTGTTCCTCAACATATTGTACTTATTTGCTGATGTGATACATAATAAAATGGATCTATGATTTTATCATGTGTTTTGTGTTGATAATTGTTGTACATTCTAGTTTTATGTTCAATATTACTACTTTTCCTATTTTGGAATATTACAGTGGTATAAGGGCATAATCTTAGCTCAGCTTGTGCGACAATACATCTATAGCAATGGGGGAAGGATAAATACTAAAAATTCTTCTCCAGACCATGCAGAATATTGCTAAATATATTAAGGAGATGAGGTTAGAAAGACAGAAGGAATCCCCTAGAGGGTTTCAACATGGAGAAAGTTCTGGTACTTCACATATATGGTGTGACCAATCAGCAGTACAGTCTTCTTCACAATTCTCCACCATGCTCACATTCCTATCAGTAGGAAATGAGGTGGGAGGGCCACAAAGAGAGGATTGGTGATTATTTCTTATAATATGAATCTCAATCTTATAAGTTCAAGTATCACCTGAACTTCCAAGAGTTTTTTCGGGTCAAGGATAATAGAAAATCCAACAGCCATAATAGAGGTGGATGGTACATTCAGAACAATGATCTGTATCATACTATGGGCGGATTATTTTTTCCCTCTTTTGATGGGTCACCCAAGTGCACATCCAAGGCTTGGGTAGAGAATTTGGATACTTATTTTCAACTAAACTGAGTTTAAGAGATGAATTCCATCAAGATAGCAACACTGCAACTGAAAGGTGAAGCACATGAATGGTGGTTTCATGGCCTATCAACACTAGGGCATGCTAGTGTCACTACTTATGCAGAATTCACTCGAAGGTTGGTGGAGACATTTGACCGCAAGGATCCGGAAGCACATTTTGTTTCTCTAACTAGGCTCAAGTAAACAGGAGATCCAAAGACTTACATCTCTGAATTTATAAAACTCTTAGTTATGGTATCTGACCTATCTACAGCTAGGATGCTATACATGTTTATTGATGGGTTAATAGAACCATTGCATGGGTTGGTAAAATCTACTAGACCAACTACGCTCCAAGAGGCTGTTGAGAAGGCTACATATTTACAACATGCTTTTCCCAAAGCAAAAGACCCTCTCCAGCAGAAATTATATTCTCAAGCAAATGAAAAATATGTGAAGTTTCTTCCCTCAAAGGAGAGTCATGAGAAGGGATATCTTGATGATGATGTCCATGGACATATAAGGAGGATAAAACTTTGCTTCAATTGCTAAGATCCATGGGTACCTAGACACCGGTGTGCTGCAGGGAAGGCACATTATATTGAGGTGTTCTCTGATGAGGAGGAGGATGAAGCAGAAGGATTGGGGAAGGATACCAGCATTGTAGCATCAGGAGAGATTGCACCACCATCATGAGGTATGAAGGGATAATTTTCTCCAACTGGAGGGACTCTTGTAGCTTTGAGGGGAGTTCCCAAGTACCTAACATCGAGAGTTAGAGGCATTATTTAGGAGCAGAGAGTATCAATGTTGATAGACATTGGGGCTACCCATAAATTTATTGATACTCAGTTAGTGTAGAGGAGGGGCATTCAAATGGAATATTTTGAGGGCTTCTCAGTATTGGTTCCAAGAGCTAGAACCATGTAGTGTGCCAAATATGTCCCAGCATTAACTATCACTTTGGGGACCTATACATTGACAGACCACTTCTTTGTGGTTGATATTATAGACACCAATGTGATATTGGGTGTTCAATGGTTAATCACCATAGGGAAGGTTACCACAAATTGGGAAACTTTGGAGATGGAATGGAAAGGTAAGGGGAGTGGTAAGCATGGGAAGAATAAGGGCATATACACTTATCCACCACAGATTGTCTCAACACACAGGATGGAGGATGATTTGAGCAGAGGGGACAGAAAATGGGCAGTAGAAATGTGTATTTCATAGGAAGGAGGCAAGGGTGCATCAGTACACTCGGATGTGCAGTATATTATAGACTGTTATTCTACAATGTTTGGAGATATTCCACTAGGGAGGCCACCTGACCGAGGATTTGAGCATACCATTGAGTTGGAGCAGGGGATCCAAGCAGTGATCACCACACCCTATAGGCATCCCAAAGCCTACAGGGATGATATTGAAAAATCCATTCAGGAGCTCTTGGCTATATGACATATCTGCCCTAACACCAGTCCTTTTGCTTCTTCAGTGGTCCCTAAAAAGAATAAGGATAGCACATTGAGGATGTGCATTGACTATAGGGCCTTGAACAAAAAGACAATGAAGAACAGGTACCCAATACCCAAGATCGATGAGTTGATGGATGAGATAAGGGGATCCAAGTACTTTTAAAAGATTGATTTTAGGTCAAGATACCATCAAATCATAGTAAGGGATAAATATATACCCAAGACCGCATTTCGATGCCACTATGGTGAATTTCAGTTCTTGGTGATTCCCTTTCAGCTAACCAATGCTCTGAAAACCTTTCAGTGTTGCACGAACCACGTTTTTTGTGGTCAATTGAGGAGGTTTGTATTGGTCTTCTTTGATGACATTCTTATTTACACCTGCACATGGGAAGAGAATTTACAGTATATTGAGGTAGTATTATGCATTCTTGAAGAGCAATAATTCTATGCTAAGCTCTCCAAGTGTGAGTTTCAACTCACATAGATGCTCTATTTGGGAAAAATCATTGGAGTAGATGGAGTGAGTTCATGAAGATAATATCTATGCTATTAGGTATTGGCCTGAGCCAAAGAATGTCATAGAACTACGAGGGTTTGAAGGCATATGTACCTACTACCGAAAGTTTGTTAAAGGGTTCTCTAAACTAGCAACACCACTTATATATTTGACCAAGAAGGGAGCTTTTAGTTGGACAAACACAGTGTAGAGAGCCTTTTATAGGCTCAAGGAGGTGATGAGTAGCTTCCTGGTGTTGGTTTTACTAGATTTTACCCAACCCATTTTGTTGGAATATGATGCTTCAAGTGAGGGCATTGGAGCATTTTTTATGCAAGGGGGACACCCCATAGCTTTTGAGAGTCAAAATTTGCTACCTCATGAGATATTTTATTCTATATATGATAATGAGATGTTGGCTATCATGCATGAATTAGCCAAATTTCAGCAATATTTGGTGGGTAACATATTCTGAGTGAAGACTGATCACAATATTCTTTGGTTATTTCTTGAGCAGAATCAGCTGTAGGAGAGGTAGCAGAAATGGGTGAGCAAGATCCAAGCATATGATTTTGACATTGAATATGTCAAAGGGAAGAGAAATTTAGTGGTGGATGCTCTATCTCGGAGGCTAGTAGCATTGTCTTTGATGAGTATGGATATAGATTAGAAATCCCAGATGTTGGTGGAGTATTCCAAAGACCTCTTTTCATGTGAAATCATAGATGGATAGGTGACTGATGAGATGTTTAGAGTGATGGATGAGGTCATATATTACCGAGACTAGATCTTCTTGAATAGAGATTCTAGACTCAAGGAGAAGATTTTGCTGGCATCACATGATTCACCACTTTTCAGCCATCAAGGATTCACCAAGACATACCGGGCCATTCGGGGGAGATTCTCATGGGAGGGTCTCAAGGAGGATGTGCTCCAACACATCAGGGGGTGCATAGTTTGCCAGCAGAACAAAGGAGATAACAACCATCCTGCAGGATTGTTGCAGCCACTCCCTATTCCAGAAGGAAAATGGGAGAGTATTTCCATGGACTTCATCACTAGTCTACCTACAGTTCAGGGTAAGGATTGTATCTTTGTATTTGTTGATAGAATAACAAATTATTCACATTTATTTGCTATTTATACATGATATACTACTTCACGGGTGGCCAAGATATTCTTTAGAGATGTCTTTAGACTCCATGGTCTTCCAAAGACCATAGTCAGTGATCGCGATAGCCCCTTCATGGGTGGTTTTTGGCAGGAGCTTTTTCAATTAGTGGGTACTGAGTTGACACCGAGTACCAGTTATCACCCTTAGACCGATGGAAAAACAGAGATAGTGAACAAGTGGATGGAAGGCTACTCGCAAAACTATGTTTCAGGGCATCAAAGAGCATGGTTGTGCTGGCTCCATTTGGGGGAGTATTTCTACAATACAACTTTTCACATGTCTATTAGCATGACCCCATTTCGGGCTCTTTATGGGTATGATGCTCTATCATTTGATGATGTGATGTTTGGAGCTATCAAGGCTCCTAGAGCCAAGGAGTGGATTCAGGGGAGTCAGGATATACTTCGCATTCTCAAGGACAACATTGCTATAGCACACAACTAATAGAAGTTGTATGTAGACCAAGGTCAGATAGATAGGCAATTTGAGGTTGATGATTTGGTCTATCCTCGTCTCCAGCCTTATAGACAGACAACACTGAAGGAGAAGGGGGTTGAAAAGCTTATGCCTCGTTTCTATGGGCCATACAGGGTGATCCATCGTGTTGGGGAAGTAGCATATGAGTTGGAGCTCCCCATTGGGAGTGAGATCCATAACATTTTTCATGTCTCATGCCTCAAAAAGGCCATTGGAAAACATGTGGTTGGCTCCATGGATCACCCACCTATTGATGATGAGAGCCATCTATTTTTACAACTGGAAGCTATTTTGGATAGACGGGAGAGGCATCTCAGAAATAAGGTGATTAGAGAATATCTGATTCGATGGAGGAATCTACCAGATGAGGATGCAACTTGGGAAGGAGAGAAGATTTTGCAACATCCTTATTTACATTTTCTTGAGGAAAAACAACATTTTGGAGGGGAGGATTGTAATATTCCCAATTAACTTTTAGCTAGTTGGAATATTATATTTTTCTTCCATTCATAACTTAGATGAATAAGTGGGTAAAGAGACCCTTAAATCTCTTTAGTAGGAATAAAAACCACTTCTAGTATGAATGTGGATTAGTTTAGCTAGTTGAAATAAATAAACCCTTGGTTTGAATGGGGTGAATGCATGTATATGGGGTTAAGGTTGACCAAATCAACAACGCTACCATGGAGAGAGTGGAGCTAGTGGAGAACAACGCAGTTATGGAGGAGGAGTCTTTGCATGGAAGTAGCATCTTTAATGAGTGGGGTCAAGGGTTAGGAAGCACACCAAGCATATAAGGAAGGGGATGGTAGCCATGGAAGGCATTCTGATAATTTTTTATGTTTGGGTCTTATGACTTCTTGCATGCTTGAGCTTTTTAGCAGAGTCTATTGTACTGTTTAGTACAAGTGTGTTTCCGGGCGGAAATACAACACTCTTCCTTAAGGGACTTCGAGTGCCCACTCAGGAGATATATTATGAGCTTCATTTCCACCATCCACCATTGGGCTAATTAGATTCCATCAGCCATACTGCAATCTCCTTCAGGGAATACGTTATTTTGTAGGGTAGTGCAGTGCAGGGTTGAAAAACCCATTTTGGGAGCTAGTTTCATAGTGAGGGGAGCAGCCCTTCACCCAAAAAGCTAGAGAGGAGAAGTTGCAGCTATTTTCTTGTTATATCAGCCATCTTACAGTTTTGTTTTAGTGATACAGCGTGATTCAACCATGGGGTTGCATTCTGCACCTTTTTCATCTTTTGTATTTTCATAAACCCTTTATGTGTTGCCTTGGGATTGTGTCTAAGAGTCTAGTTCTCTATTCTTGGCACCTTTGAGCATTATATTAATAGATATACTTATTTCCATTTTTCAGTTTCAGTAACCCTCACTGGGACTGCGCTATCATGTACTCTGTCATTTTCGTATAGTTGCAGCATCTTTGGTATTAGTGTATTTGGGCACTGGGGCTTGTTTTCCTAGTTTGAGTGACTTGTTCCTCAACATATTGTACTTATTTATTGCTGTGATACATAATACAATGGATCTATTATTTTCTCATGTGTTTTGTGTTGATAATTGTTGTACACTCCATTTTTATGTTGAATATTAATTCTTTTCCTATTTTAGACTATTACAATAAATTCATCTTTTGTGATGTGTGACACTTCCCGTGAAAAAAGATGATGCATGTGAAATTAAGAGGAAAGTGAAAACGAATCTTGCACAAAATTAAATAAATTGGAACTGACACATGTCAGAGCAAAGATAACATGAAAATGACCCTTATCAAAGTGAATGCAAGCAAAAACTATAGATGCAAATGTGAAATCGACACTTGTGAAAATGAAGGTGCGCTAGAGTGAAAGTTAAGAAAACTCACCGAAATAAAAGTGAAATTGTGATAGAAGTGAGGGAGGCTATCAATGGAGAGTAAAATTTTTTTATTGACTGCAAAATCACTATCACTAGTGTTTGTGCAAGCCTTACCTTCAAGAATTGCATAATTCTTATCTAATCTTTCATAGGAAGATGTGTGTTTCTGAATTTGTCAAAAATTGAACATGCATAAGAAAGTGAATTTTACACTTAGAAGAAGACTCAATGCTTTACAAAACATTAGATGACCATGAAGTGACCATAGAATGATGGATCACAAGATCCTTAGTAGGATCCAAAATTCAAGTGTAAGAGAAAATTTAGATGGTGTTTATCATAGCGACAACACTTGGAAACACATTGGTAGAAATACAACTTCTATGTTGAGGTTTCATCTTTAAGTTAAATGTCTCAATCCTTCAGGAAGTATTGATTCACCATGTGGATTTCCTCGGATTTTCCACTTGTCCTAATTAAAGGTATAGTCCCTTCTATTCCTTTCTCAGCTTCAAACACATCAACATAACATTAGTCATACCTCAACGGATTCGATAGAGGAGAAGGATAGTGAATATACCAAGCTTTTAATCACATTCCCCAGCGTTTTTTCACTCCCAACGAGCCCGATCAGTACCCCAGAGGAGTCACCTCAAGGAACCACAAACATTTCTTCACTGTTAGCGAGCTCGAACAGTACACTGACAAATTTTCTTGCTCCACCTCTCTTTGTAGGAAGACTTTCTCTTCTTCACCTCTATATTTAGTTACTAATAGAATGTGCAAAGGAAATTATTTATTTTGACGGTGGAAGAGGGATCCTGACTTATTGAGAGAAAAATAGGTTGGTTCCTTATTTAAGGTATTTGAAAGATAACTAAAGCTGATATGCTCTTTTAAATTTTTTCTCCTTTCCCTTCTATACCTGATTGAGTTTACAGGTCAAAACAACATTTAATATAAGGCTAAGTCATAAAGGATATCCTAATAAAGATACGGGCTTTGCAGTTTGACCGAAGGATTTTTTACTGGAAAGAAAATATTTCTCGTTCAAACTTCATTGACTTTAAATATATATAAACCCAAGATAGATAAGAGGATGATAGATAATACAAGCATTGTTAATCATCACAATTTCCCTTTTCAAGTTTTACCACAATGTCTTTTGAGACAAACAAGAGCATATTTCATGCAAAGTGAAACACAAAAGAAAAAACATGATAAAACAAAGAAACACGACAAAAGGAAAGAAAATGGAGGTTGTATATAAAAAAACATTCAGATATAAATGGAAAAAAATAAGATACCAGAAGGAGAGAAAACACAAGACGAGTGTGATCTAGTGGATCAATAAAGTGCTCAAAATTAAAAGTGTTCAGATTAGCTCAAATCCAATGCCAAAGCGTATATCTTGTCTCCTTGAATCCAACGCAACTCATTTCACTCAAAACATACATCAGAATCTCTCGATATTGCATTTTGATAGATTTGGCAAACAAATAAAAAATTGAAAATGGGTTTGCAGGGATGCCCAGTTAGCAGTTCGTACATTGACTAGGAAATGATTGGTAAAGTTGACTATGCATTCCAACAACCAATGGGATTAGGACAACTGGCATGTTATGATTTCTTGGATTTTTTTGGTTTTCTATTTGTATGAACTGTAATAATTGGGTGGACCAATTAGGGGGAGCCATGTGGGCCAATCCCTTACTGCCACGTGGCCTCCTAATGGCCATATAAAATTTTGTTGGAGGTTGAGCGGCCTCCGTGAGGATCAAATGAAATACCAACCACATACTAGCCAAGCTTTCCACTGGCCCGACTATATTAGTTATTAATATGTATGGTGTGAATGTTGCATTTGAATTAATGGAAGAGGTGTCGAAGGTGGGGATCGGGGTTCACCCTAGACCTCGGTCCACCAACCACACCACATGGCAGTAGACGGGGCCCGGGGTTAACCCCAACCCCAAACTATATATTATACGTGTTAAACCAATGTTCTATAAAACATATCAAACTAGCAGGAAATGTTTCATACATCATTCAAAACCATACGCTAAAACTTAAAGCCAAAGTCTGAGAGCGGGAGGTTTGGAACATCGACGGTTAGGTTTTGAACTGAACACATGTGACAAGTATTCAACAATTTAGTGCCACAGTTAATATCTAAGGATAGGAGCGAAAAGTTATCTGGTGTAGGGTTCCCACTAACCCAAACTACATTACAACCTAACCAATCCAGTCAACAGGAGTTTAGAAAACCAACGGGAAATATTAATTCAATCCCTAAATCTGACGGAGGTAGTTAAGCCACTTGGCGCATTTTTATCGAGTCATGAGCCGACTGAGTCAATTTAAGGAAGAAAAAAATTGCACTCGATGCGGCAGTAATCACACCAGTGTGGGGCTAATTTGTCACTCCACGTGGCCGCAAAATATGGAATTTGTAGTATAGTTTGCATGAGAGTGTGAATTGTAGGAGAGTTAGGAAAAAAACTTCTATGGAGTATAACTCAATCATTTTTTGACATTTTTGAGTCGTGAAAGAGCCCAACTAGGGGTTTTTTATTTTTTTGGAGTCATTGGAGACATTATTTTAGCATTATCTGCACTGTAACTTGATGTAAACACATATTTCTCAGCATAATGAAAGAAGTCCAATGTTGGAAGATGGACCAAGAGATGTAGCCCAGGAGGGGTGAACTCCTTCATCATATGTTATCTTGTGTATATTGTTATGGTATTGATGTCTTCTGTATTTTCTGTAAAAAAAAAAAATTAAAGAATGTTAATGTGTTAATGAATTTGACATAATGAACTAAAAACCCTAATCATTTCTCTTGCAATTTGTACCATAAACTCTCAAGATTTCATATACATATCACTTTGGTATCATATCTTGGTTATTAGTTTTATTTGAGGGTTTAATTTTGTTGCAAGTGTTTTTGATGCTTACAAGGTTTAAGCTCAAAAGAGGAGAAGGAAATTTTGTGGTTGGAAATCCTCAAGTTAGATCAAGGATAAGGAGAGCATATTTTCCACAATATCCACCACAAATTTCACCTCAAGATGCACCATAAGCTTCACCAGTCATTGAAAATGAAGGAGAGCTTGAAAATATGTCAGAGGATGAGAAGGTTTTCAGAAAAGTGTTCTTTGACATGACCCAAATGGTGAAAGTTCTCTATGAAGAGAGAAATAAAGAGTTTCAAGGTGAGAGATCCAATCCTCCAAAGGGAGATAAGCCTCCATGATGAGATAGAGAAGATGGAGACAAGCTTCCAAAAGGGAATGGAGGGAATGATGATAAGCAACCTTTAACTCCACCATTCTCCTCACCTCCATCTTCACCATCATCATATTCTACATCAACCCCTTCATAAAAACCTCCACATTCTCCAAAGGGAAATGGTAAAACTCCACTGTTAAAAGTTGACATAAAGTTTGAATTTCCTATGTATAATGGAGAGGTAAATGTTGATAGATTAGATAATTAGGTTCGTCAGATTGAAGTTTATTGTAGGATACAAAGGATCAAGGATGATGAGACGATGATTTGGCTTTATTCATCAAGGTCTAAAAGTGTAGCACTTATTTGGTTGGAAGCCAAAACTCAAGAGGACATGAAGAAACATGGTAAGGTTTTATCTTCTTGGAATGATTTTGTTGTTGCATTGAGAAGACAATTTTTCCATTAGCATACATGCAGAAATCTATCATGGATTGGTAGAACTTTAGGCAATTAAAGGGTCAAAGTGTGCAAAGTTATACCCAAGATTTTATAATGATACCATTGATAATGGGTGTACATTTGTCATCTCAAGATACTTTGATGAGATACATTGGAGTTTTGCACAACTATTTGAGACATACAATTCTCATGTCTAACCCTACAAGTTTAGATGAGGTTTGCGTACATGCAACACATCTAGAAGCAAGAGGGAAAATTGTTCCATAAGAGGGCATAAAAAATCCATTTAAAGGTGGAGACAAAGGAAAGGGTAAATTCGAAGGAAAAGGGAAGAAGAATGCTTCCATCATGAAATTAGGAGAAAAATTAACATGCAAGCATTGTTCAAAGGACAGTCACTATGAAGACCATTGTTAGAAGCTTCATCCTGAGATGAGACCCAAAAAATTTAACAAAAAAACAATGAAAAATAAAACTACAACTACGCAACATGATTTAGGATCTGATTCAAGAGATGAAACAAAGGTCACAACTATTTTATTGAAAGGTAAGGAATCCATTGCTAACACTAGTTCTTCAAATAGCCACAATGAAACTCAAAGTGAAAAATAAAAAAAGAGCTTTTCCATATTAGAGTCATCTCAAAACATAAAAAATTGATACTCTATTCGATAGTGGCTCACAAGAAAATATTATCTCTAAAATCATTGTCAAAAATTTGAATTTGTAAACCATTCCACATCCTAACCCATATACTTTTGTTTGGTTATGTGAAAATGCAAAGTTGCAAGTAACTATAAAGTGCAAACTAAAATTCGCCATTACTACAAAATTCATTAATGAGGTAGAGCTTCATGTAGTGCCGTTAGACATATGTGGTATTGTTTTGGGAATCCCATATATTTATGAAAGCAGAGATATCTTTCATCGCCATGAAAACAAATATTTCTTTTTTAAATATGGTATTGAGTACATTTTTAGAGCACATCGCAAGAAACTAAACCTTTCACTTGTGAATGTTGGACAAACGAAGAGACTTGTTAACTCTAGCAAGAACTTTGTACTTTTGATGATCAAAGCCAAGAATGATGCTGAAAATGAATCCTTTCAACATTGTGATTCAAAGTTGAAAGCTGATTTGGTTGAGGTTGTTAATGTTGATCAGTGGTTGTCATTGATGTCAACCCAACAAGCACCAGGGGCTACCCCGATCTTGCATGGGAATTTTTACTTGAAAATTTACTCTATTCCGAGTCAGCTATATTTTGGATGGTTTCTACTTATCGAGATGTTTCCATTGATATATGGCACACCATGTAATTATTCATGGTTCGAGAGATATTTATGTTTGAAGTTAGTAACCCCAGTTAGTGGGCTAAAACCCCATGGGGTTGTAGAATGACACTAATCATTGGTTGTGGTCATTGAATATTAATTAATTAATAATTTTTTAAACTCTAAAATCCCTTGAACATTCACTTGTTGAAGACCCTCTCAACCTAATAATTTATATAAATGGTGACCCTCATGTCCTCCTCATGTAAGGATATTGCTACTTAAAACAGGTCATAGTGGCATTATTGCTATAAATTTGTTTTTGTGAAGCTTCAGATACTGGAAAAAAAACCCATTTGAGTTGAGCTATAGATGAAGCATATGAATAAATTTCATATATTGGTTCACTATATGTTCAGAGATATGATCTGAGGAAGTTAGGGTTTTTGTAGGCTCTCGAATTTCATGGAAAACATGTGACCTTGGGAAAATCATCATAACTTTCTCTCTGAGAATTGGATTCAAACTTCATAAAAGTGACAAAAATAGGACCGAATGTAGTTTTTGGATATCATTTTCAAGACCAAATATTGAAATAGTCACTGTGGCACTTCGTACAAGTTCACTCTACTGAACTAATCCATAATTAGGTCATCGTAGGAGATTGGGCATAACTATTTCTTGCAGAATCCAATATTGATCAGACCTACTGGGTTGGAAACAGGACTCAGAGGGCTACCACAGTACACAATTTCGGACCTTGGAGATTTGAAATTACATAGATACAACAGATTCAATATCAATATTCTAGAAGGCAAGCAAAAATATTCATTCAAGGATCACTACAGTAAGGACAACACATCAACATTCAAGGGTAAGTCTTCTACAACAATAGGGTAAGTCACCTATAGGTTGGAGCCTGTGAACACTTATGGGTGGTAGGTCAGTCTAGGATGTTGGGGCATCCATTCAGTTGACTACTGAAGAAACCAGGGCATTGGCGTGTCCTTCCAGTGGGATCTAGAGAAGAATTCTTTTCTATAATTCTAGGAATTTGTACCTTTCATTTCAGATGGGGCTGAAGATTAAAGTATCTATTAGAAAAATGTTCAGTGGTTTTTGACCCAGAGGGGGTTTTCCACCTAAAATTCATGTGCCTATTGTGTTCTATTGTTTATTCTTGTTACTCGATAAACACAAAGAATAATTGAATATTAACTAATGCTCTGAAAATATTTAAAAGTGATAATTGATAATAAATATTGATTCACCCGCCCTCTTAGTATTTCGAACAATTGGTATTAGAGCTTGGTTCCTTGTATAGTTGTCTAACATCTGGAAGGAGGTCATGGAGTATACAAAGAATAGAGTTCCTTTGTTCAATGGAAATAACTACACACTTTGGAGTGGAAGAATGCAGGTTCATTTGCTAGCACAAGGATACGAAGTTGTTAGGATATTCTGACACATAGGAAATAGTTAAGAATAACTTAGTCTAGTGTAGAGTTAGGTACATTTGTAACTTATAATCCGACGGTCACGATTTGTAGTGATCCGACGGTTATCTCTCACATCGATATTAACGGCACTTGATCCGTGGCTTAACACCTGATTGGTCCATGATCTCTATTTAAAGAGAATGGGGGGTCATTTGTCCAGTAACTGTTTATGAGAGAAACAAATGTAACTTTTCTTTTTATATTAATAAATTCCCTGAAGTGGCCACGTTGGCTCAGGGCATGGACTGTTTCCCTCTTCAAGGGTTTTAACCACGTGATTATACTGGTGTACTGATTTGTGATTTTTTTGTGAGCGGTGACCTTTGGTTCTTGATCTATGAAACTTACCCTATAAATTCCTACATTGTATCAGAGCTATTTTGAGGGCCGCATCCGTTGTTGATCAAAATACGAAGCCGGTTTGACTACATGTGAATGCCGCTTTGTAGATCTACTATTTCTGAACATTTTTGGGCTTGTAGAACTACTTTGTTGTGTCCGGAGCGTATGTTACAGTGAGGAACACCTTTCGTTTCATGCGAAAAAAATTTCAGCTGCCCAAGTTATGTTAGTTTAGATCTGGAGGTATAAAGCATCTATTATGTAGTTATATTTGTTAATAGTTCTGCTTATTTCGGTTTTTTTTTCTATTTTTTTTTTGGTATTAAGGTTTTATTTATTTTCCAGATATATACCCTCTTCTTTGTGTATTCTCTTTGATGTGCGCTCCGTGCGATCTCGGCAAATCAGAAACAGGAAAAAGCTTTTTTTTTTTTTTTTTTTTTTTTGGTGCTATGTATGCTCTTTCCCTGTGTCTTTGTGCAATCTCGGGAAATCAGAAATAGTGAAAAAATTGATAGTTTCCAATAAGTCTAATCGAAAATCTAACATTCTGTCGTAAGGCTTTGCAGTTCATTTTTTTTTTCTTGTTTTTTATGTTTTTTTGTGCAAGAAAAGGCACGCACACCGAAGAGTAAAAAAAAATCTTTCCTCCTTTCATACAATAATGTGATAATTTTACTATCTCACTTGGTGAGGGGTTAGTTTATGAGAATAGAGATCTTGGGTTCAAGTCTCCTTCTCAAGCTTCTTTTGTAAAAAAAAAATTGTTCAAAAGGGCGGAATTTTTTTTTAAAAAGCCACACTTCATCCCATTCCCATAACTATTCGACATCTACAACTCAGAGTTTTCAAAAGGCATAACTTCTTCATTCAGAAGTCGTTTTTCAAGCCGTTTTTTTTTAAATGGCCTAATTTTTCGAGATATTTCCATTGGATCGGTTATTTTCAGCTTTTCTCAGCTTCAATTTTTTTTTAATGGAAAGTGCATGCCCAGTTATTCTTAACAGCACCAATTATTTCCAATGGCTACCTCACATTGTGGATATAATTAGAAGTAAAGGGATTTATAGAATAGCCATAAGACAAGAAACTAAACCTTCTGATGATAATAAAGCTGCTAAATGATAAAATAAACAAGATCAATCATGAGGGTTGATAGGAATGTCCATTTCTCAAGATCTTCGATTTCACATCCTTAACATTGACACCCCTGATAAAGCCCTAGAAAAGCTAAATAATTTTTTTGGCATTCAAAATCAAATCAGGGCCACCAGCTTGAAAATGAGTTTCTTACCTTGGACCCTAATAATTTCTCCTCTATTGAAGACATTTTGTCGAAATTCAAGACCTTTAGACTTCTTTTAGAAGGTTGTAAGGTCAAAAAGGAAGATGGTAGCCTCATCTATTGCATTCTTTCTAAGCTTGGCCCTACATACTCTGTATTTTTTTCTGCCTTCCATTCCACTAGAGAAGCCATCATCTCTTCTGGAACCACCTACAAGAATCCCTCTTCTGATTCCTTTTGTGATTCTTTGATAAGAGAACAAGAAAAACTCTTACACCTTGGTATTATCACTCCTAGAAATGCTTCTAAGAAAGCCTTAGCAGCCCAACAGCAACCATATCAAAAAAATCCCAAGAAGCAGTATCCTAAAAATTATGGTCCTAAACCAAACAAGTGTCCCAAGCAATTTCAGCTGCAAACTGAAAAATCTAATTACCAAAATGATAAAGCACATAAAAACAAAGGGAAGAAGACATTGCAACTTTTGCAATCGTGATGGCCATATAGAGTCCAAATGTTTTAAGAAGATGGAAGCCTTAGAAGCAGCAATGAAGAAGCACAACTTCAATTTGGAGCACTCTTCACCTTCATCTTCAGGCATGGCACTTTCTGCTTGTGGTTGTCAAGCATCAAGATCTGGTTATGTTTTAAATGCATCTTCCTCTTCTCCTTCTCATGAGTGGCTCATTGATTCTATAGCTTCTTACCACATGACCAAAAATAAAGCCATGCTTTCTTCTTTAAATGATTGTAACACCAAACATATTTATGTTGGTGATGATAGATCTCTTAGTGTTGTAGGATCTGGAACCATTCATCTAGATAATGGTCAGTTTAATGATGTACTATGTGTTCCTACCTTGTCATGCAACCTTCTCTCTGTTTATCAGATAACTCATTCAGGTGAAGGGAAAATAGTATAATTCTCACCTCATGATGTTGTAATCAAGGAACTCAAATATCCTAAACATATTTTAGCTACTAGCATTGCTGATGATTCCACAAGGTTGTATAAGTTTGACAACTTTGGGTCATCATGTCTTCCCTTGGTTTTTATTGCTTATAATGATGAAGTGAGCGAACTTTGGCATGAGCGATTTGGTCACTTAAACTATCGCTCCCTTCAAACTCTATGTAAGTAAAATATGGTGACGGGCCTTCCTATGGTATCTTTCGAGATGGTGTTTTCTTCGGAAGTGTACTCAGAAAACATCACCGGGATAGTTTTTACAAACGTGCCTCTTGGCACGCTTCAGCCCCTTTGCATCTTGTGCACAGTGATTTATGTGGTCCATTACCTATTGTTTCTTTCTCAGGTTGCAAGTACTTCTTAACTTTCATTGATGATTTTTCCAGATGCACCTGGGTATATTTCTTCAAACTCAAGAGTGAAGTTTTTAACATGTTCTTGGCCTTTAAGGCCTTTGTTGACAAAACAATCTGGACATCAAATTCTTAAGTTAAGATCAGACAATGGCGGAGAATATGTTAACAAAAAATTTATCAACTTCTGCACTGAGCATGGCATTCAATTGCAACATATTGTTCCATATACTTCACAACAAAATGGTGTAGTTAAAAGGAAGAATTTCACCTTAAAAGAAATGGCTAATTGTATGCTTCAATCTAAAGGACTTGGTCTCAATTTTTGGGTAGAAGCCATTAGCTATGCAAATTACATAGTAAATCACACTCCTACTAAATTTTTAAAGAATATAAATCCAAAAGAAGCTTGGAGCTCAATTGAACCAGATGTAAGTCACTTTCGTGTTTTTGGAAGTGATGCTTGGGCCCATATTCCAGATGCGAAACATAAAGCCTTAGAACCTAAGAGTGAAAAATGTATTTTTGTTGGATATTCTGAAGATGTCAAAGGATATAGACTTCTTCAACCAAAATCCAAAAATATAATCATTAGAAGAGATGTAAAGTTTGATGAAAATATATCGGCCTACGAGCCTAGTTCGGTGGGTGTGCCACCTTTGGCCTACGAGCCTGATTCGGCACATGTGCCACATCTCTCTCTCTCTTCTATTTTTAATAGCTTTCCTTCTAGTTCAGATGATGACAGCGAGGATGAAAATACTCCTCTAGCTCATGAAATTGTTCCTTATACTCCACTGCTTATAATATGGGTCCACTCTACTCGGGATGCAGCAGGTTCTCTTGCAGGTGACCTTGCCGATCGACGAAGTACACGTTCTCAGTTCGAAAGAGATTCTTCCTTATTGGCTCAAGTTCTAGAAAAACTTGATGCAAAAACCTTTGAAGAAGCCTCCAGTCGTCCAGATTGGGATCAAGCTATGAATGCATAGTATCGTTCCTTATTGGCAAACAATACTTGGGATCTTCTTCCTCTTCCAAAGGGAAGAAAACTTTTCAGATGCAGATGGGTTTACAAAACAAAGTTTGGACCAAATGGAAAAGTGGATAGACATAAATCTCGTCTTGTTTCTCAAGGTTTTTCACAAGTTGAAGGCATTGACTATACTGAAACCTTCTCCCCTGTCGCTAAAATGAATTCTTTCCGCCTTTTTCTTTCCCTTGATGCCTCCTTTAAATGGGAAGTCCATTAGATGGATGTTAAATCCTCCTTCTTACATGGAGATTTGCATGAAGAAATCTACATGGAAAAACCCCCTGGTTTTATCCAAAAATACTCCAGCCTTGTTTTTTCCTTAGGAAGTCTCTCTATGGTCTCAAACAAGCTCCTCGAGCTTGCTATGCCAAAATGGATAGATTTCTCATATATAAAGGATTTTCTAGGTGTCATTCTGAAAACACTTTCTACACCAAGAAAGTGGGTAATTCCTTCACCATCCTTGTTCTTTATGTTGATGATCTTATCCTTACTAGTAGTGATCCAAACCATATAAACCATGTGAAGTCTAGCCTCAAAAAGAAGTTTGAAATGACAGACTTAGGACACTTGCATTATTTCCTTGGTCTTCAAGTCTTGCAATCCAAGGAAGGCATCACCCTCTCTCAATCCAAGTATGCATGTGATCTTCTACACCACTTTCACATGGAAGACTGTAAGCCTACCCCTTCTCCCTTTCATTCTAGAGTCAAGCTTTCAGTCAACTGTACTACCCCTGAAGTTGATGCTACCTTATACCATCAACTTGTTGGTAAACTTTTGTATCTTACCCATACCCGTCCAGACCTTTCCTTTACCGTTGGTCTTGTCGCTCGATTTATGCACCAACCTCATGAAAGTCACTGGAAAGTAGCTAAGAGAATACTTTGATATATTCGAGGTAAAATTCAGTTCAGGATTCATTATAGTGCAGGAACATCTCCCTTGTTGATTGGTTTCACTGATTCTGATTGGGCTAGTGATCCTGATGATCGGAAGTCCACTATAGGATATGTATTCACTCTTGTTTCAGGACCTATTACTTGGTCTTGTAAGAAACAAAGTTCCATCTCCCTTTCTTCATCAGAAGTAGAGTATCGTGGTGCAGTTGAAGCCAGCAAGGAAGCCATGTGGCTTCGTTAGATCTTGTCCGAATTTGGTCTCCATCAAGAGCATACAACTACACTTTGGTGTGATAATTAGAGTGCCATTCAGCTATGTAAATATCCAGTTCAGCATCAACGTATGAAACACATTGAACTCCACATACACTTCATCAGAAAGCTCATTCATGATCGTGTTCTTGAAGTGAAATATTGTCCAACCAATGATCAAGTAGCTGATATCTTTACAAAGGCTCTCAAAGGAGTGATTTTTACCAAACTTCGATCCATGCTTGGAGTTCAGGAAATTTTTCATTAAGGGGGGACAGGCTCTAATGCCTCCTTCCTTCTCCTATTGTGTCACTTTTGTAAATCCTTCAATCCTATCCCAATTTGTTCTTAAGGGGGGATGTTAGGATATTTCGACACATAGGAAATAGGCTTCTTTTGTGTCACCTTTGTAAATCCTTCAATCCTATCCCAAGTTGTTCTTAAGGGGGGATGTTAGGATATTCTGACAAATAGGAAAAAGTTAAGAATAACTTAGTCTAGTGTAGAGTTAGGTAAAGTTTGTTTCTTTACCATGTACATTTTTAACTTATAATCCGACGGTCACGATTTGTAGTGATTCGATAGTTATCTCTCACCTCGGTATTAACACAACTTGATCTGTGGCTTAACACCTTATTGGTCCATGATCTCTATTTAAAGAGCATGGAGGGTCATTTGTCTGGTAACCATTTATGAGAGAAACAAATGTAACTTTTATTTTTATATTAATAAATTCCCTGAAGTGGCCGCATTGGCTGAGGGTGTGGACTATTTCCCTCTTTAAGGGTTTTAACCACGTGATTATACTGGTGTACTAATTTGTGATCTGTTTGTGAGTGGTGACCTTTGGTTCTTGATCTACGGAACTTACCCTGTAAATTCCTACAAAAGTATGGGAAATCGTTGAAAAAGGCTTTACAGTGACCTAGGATGAACAAGGAAAGAAAAACATGCTATATGATGTAAAGGCTAAAGATATCATTATCAGTGGGCTTATCAAATCTATCTATCTTAAGTTACTAAGTTGCAAAGTTTCTAAATAAGTATGGGGCAAGCTTGAGAATATATATGCAGGTGACTCAAACGTGAAAGAAGCAAACCTTCAAATTTACAAGGAAAAATTTGAGCAACTCAAAATGAAGGAAGATGAAAATATTGATGCATACTTACAACGTGTTGATGAAATGACAAATTCATTGGAAGGTTTGGGAGAACCTTTCAACATGAAAATTGTTGTCCGAAATATCCTTATAACCTTGTTGGCAAGATTCAACCCAAAGGTATCTGTCTTGGAATATAGTTTGAGTCTAGCCAATCTCGGCAAAGATTAATTGCATGGAGTGCTTACGGCATATGAAATGAGGATTGAAGAAGAGGATGACACATTTCACCTAGAAACAACATTTTCCGCATCCAAGAAAACTAGTCAGGACAAGCAAACTCCGAAAGTGAAAACTTGTAGTTGCAAGGAAGAAGAAAAGGAAGAAGATGAAGAAGAATTTTCAGATAAATAATCTAATTCACGCGAAAAATGAGAATAGTTATGGGGAAATTCAAATTCAAACTTCCATTGATATGTTTCAATTTTGGTGAGGTTGGGAATTTTGCAACCAAGTGTCCTCAAAAAATGAGGCTGTTATGAAAGGAAAGAAATATTTGAGGAATTTCAACAAGAAAGGCAAGAAGAAATGGTTTAAGAAGAGTTTCTTCTCCAAAGAAGATAGCTCCTCCTCTGATGAAGACAATGATAATGAAGAATAAATCAAGGGAAGAGTATTTTTTATGGCTAATCATAATAAGCAAGAGGCATCTGATGAAGAAGGAGACGAATAAGAAGAGATGACTGAGGCTGAATTTCAAAGTGAAGTGATCAGGGTTATCAAAGAGATCAAGGTCAAGAAGAAGCATGTCAACACTCTTGAAGACGAATTAAAGATAGAAAGGGAATAGGTCCTAAACCTTAAAATCGAGGTTGAAGAATACAAACAAGTTGAAGAATCACTCAGGGAAGAATTAAAGGAAATAAACAGGGAAAGTGAAGCATTCGAAGTTGAAATAGTTTCTCTTCGAAAGCAAGTAAAAAATGGAAAAAATCTTCAAAACTACACCAACAGCTCCAAGGCATTGGAAGAAATCATCAACAATCAACGATCAAACAGTGACAAGATTGGTCTTGGTTACAAAGAAAAATTTGAAAAGGAGCCAAGTCCTTCTATGACAACAAAAGAAGATGGATATGCAAAATCTAACTAGCAGGTAGAAATTCTAGCCAACTCAAGAAATCAAGACTCATAGGAAGAACCAAGGAAGACAATTCTTTGAAGAAGATTTCCTCCTAGGTATCCACCTATCTTCTATGGTTATTGCTATTCATATGGCAGGTTTGGACATAAAGATATAGAATATTGGCGCACGTATGTTTGGAATAAATATAATTTCAGGAGATATTTCAGAAATTAATATTCCGAAACTCATCATAATATTAACAGAATTGATCATTTCAGATATGATGTCGAATGTTACAAATGTAACAATTTTGGACACCTCGCTAAATATTTCAGACTTGGAAGTTATTCAAAGGAATTCTCGTAAAATCAGAATGAAAAAATATGGAAAACGAAGACTGAAAAATGTGTTATCACTCTCAAGGCTCAAAGCAATATAAATCTTTGGTAAGTTGATAGTGGTTTCTCAACTCATATGATTGGAGATAGGAATAATTTCACATCCTTGAAGGAAAATAAGGATGGAACAATGTATTTTTTAAATGACGGGTCTTCAAATGTCATAGGAATAGGTACAGTCATACTTGGAATCAAGAATGCATTAGCGAAAGATGTGTTGTTGGTTGAAAATATGAATCACAATCTTCTTAGTGTTGGACAAATGTGCCATCAAGGACACATGCTACTATTTAACTCTAAGAAATATGAAATCAGGAAAGGCAAGTTCGATAAAATTGTGGCTACAGCAAGCAGAACTCCAAATGACATATATGTTTTGGATGAGACACCTAAAGGGTGATTTTTGGTGAAAGAATATGAAATTTGGTTATGGAACAAATGAATGGTACATTTAAATTTCAAAAATTTGGTTAGGATCAGTAAGAAGGAAGCAGTAAGATAAATGCCTAAAATTTCAAAACCCACCAATACAATATATGAATCTTATCGGCACAGCAAGCAGACAAAATTTGAGTTCAATACAAAAAAACACTTTGCATCACGTCCAGTCGAATTAGTTCATACTGATCTATGTGGTCCTATGAGAACAAAAGGTTTAAATGGAGAATTATATTTTATGCTAATGATAGATGATTACACCAGAATGACAGTCGTCGGCTTCTTAAATAAAAATGCTAAGGCATTTAAATTTTTTAGAATCTATAAGGAATTGGTCAAAAATGAAACTGATTTGAAGATCAAATGTATGAGATCAGATAATGACAGAGAATTCACTTTCAAGGTATTTCAGCAGTACTTTAACGAAAATGGAATAAAAAGGAAATTCTCAACAGTCAGAACACCACATCAAAATGGAGTTGCTGAAAGAAAAAATAGAACCGTATAGGAAATGGGCAGAACAATGGTAAATCACTCAAAAATAGATGATAAATTCTGGGTTCAAGCAATCGATACAACTGTATTCATTATAAATAGAGGTTTGCTAAGGAACAATTGTAACATGAATCCATAAAAATTATGGAAGGGAAGATTGGGTAACGTCAAATACTTCAAAATATTTGGAAGAAATTGCTGCATCAAAAGAGAAGATAAAAATTTGGGAAAGTTCGATTCCCATGTCGATGAAGGTATTTTTGTTAGTTATTCATGCAAAAGGAAGTCTTATAGATGCTACAATCTGAGGCGAAAACAAATAGTGGAAAGCATAGATGTTAATTTTGATGAATATTGTGTTACAAAGGATGGTGATGAGATTGTCCCTTCAAGAAAATATGAGGGATCTGAGGGAGAGTATTTGAAGGATTAAGAAGAAGCTCCAGAACAAGACCAATAAAATAACAAAACAACAGTCAACCAAGAGGAAATAAGAAATGATCACCATGATGTACAAGAAAATTCTCCAAAAACTTTAAAATAATGGTCTCAAAAGAATCATCCATCAAATCAAATCATCGGCAACATAAATGAAGGAATTGGAACTAGAAGAAGTCAACAGCTTCGTTCATCACAATAAGCCTGCCTTTCTTCTTTAGCAACTTTTGAGCCTAGGAATTTTGGGGAGGCTAGTCAAGATGAACACTAGGTAGCAGTTATGAATGAAGAACTGGATCAAATTGAGAAGAACGATACTTTGGAATTGGTTCCACGACCAAAGGATTAAAATGTTATTGGAACTAAATGGGTCTTCAAAAAAAAACTGAATGAGGATGGGCAGGCTACCAGGAACAAGGCAAGATTAGTCTACAAAGGATATGCACAACTTGAAGGAATTTATTTTGAAGAAACATTTTCTCCCATTTCCAGAATGGAAGTTATCAGAACTTTTCTCCCTTATGCATGCTTGAGAAAAATCAAGGTCTACCAAATGGATGGTAAGTCAACCTTTCTAAATGGTGAATTGGAAGAATAATTTTACATTGAACAACCCAAAGGTTTTCTGCTCTCTGAAAAGGAAGACTATGTATGAAGATTAAATAAGGCCCTGTATGGTATCAAGCATGCTCCTAGAGCTTGGTATGCTCGTCTTGATGGATATCTACATCAACAAGAATTCAATAATGGAAGCACCGACAACAATCTCTATGTGAAAGTGGATCAAGATAACCTAACAATTGTCAAGGTATATGTAGATGATATAATTTTTGGAAGCAATGATGATAGATTAAGTAAAAACATTGCCACAAATATGCAAAGTGAGTTTGAAATGTCTCTACTTGGAAAGTTGACATACTTCTTAGGGCTTCAGATATCTCAACAGGATAAAGGAATATTTATATATCAAACCAATTACATCAAGTAAATGCTCAAGAAGTTCAAGATGGAATATTGTAAGCATGTCCTTACCCCAATGGTAACATGTTGCAAGTTAAGTTTAGATGATTCGTCAAAGGATGTGGACCAGAGGTTGTATAGATATATGATTGTCATTCTTCTACATGTGACAACTTCTCAGCCAAACATAATGTAGGCAATTGGACAAGTAGCAATATTCCAAGCAGCACCAAAAGAATCTCATATTATTCCCGTCAAAAGATTCCTTTGATATCTTAAGGGCACAACATAATATGGTTTATGTTATCCCAAAGGAAATAATATAGTTATCCAGGCTTATACAAATGCAGATTTAGCAGGAAGTGTTGATGATCGAAAGAGTACCAGTGGAGTAGCATTCTATTTAGGTGGTTGCCTTGTTTCATGGTTAAGTAAAAATTAGTCTTCAATCTCATTATCCAGAGCAGAAGCAGAATACATCGCGACAGCAGCTTGTTGTACTCAAGTTCTCTGTATGAAGAAAACTTTGAAATATGTTCAAGTCAAGTTTGATGAGCCTATTCCTATTTTTTGCGATAACACCAGTGCCATCAGTATCTCCAAGAATCCTATGATGCATTACAAAACAAAACACATTCTGATCAAATCATTTTGTTAGAGAGAAAATCACTGAAAAGAATATCAAGCTTGATTATGTTGGCACAAAGGAACAAATTGCTGACATATTTACCAAACCATTACTTCATCAAGAATTTGATTATATTCACCTAAGGCTTGGTATTCTCCCAAGTTTTGATTAGACTCTTTCTCTTATCTAACTAAGAAAAAAAGGGGGAAAGTTTAGGTGTGTACAAGTCCGCAGGATCACGTTTGTCAGGGTGAGTTACCCTTTGCCATTGATGACAAAGGGGGAGAGAATGTTTTAGGAAGAGGTTTCATGATCGCAGGGGGAGTAATTGTGTTGCCATAAATTCCAAAATGAGAGATTTTTTATCATTGGTTGTCATGGATGTCAACCCAAGCAGCACAAGGGGCTACCTCGATCTTGCATGGGAAGTTTTACTTGACAACTTATTGTATTCCAAGTCAAGGATATTTTGGATGGTTTCTACTTGTAAATATGTTTCAATTGATATATGGCATGCCGTGTAATTATTCATGGTTTGAGAGATATTCATTTTTGAAGTTAGTAACCCCAGATAATGGGCTAAAACCCCATGGGGTTGTAGCATGACACTAATCATTGGTTGTGGTCATTGAATATTCAATAATTAATAATTTTTTAAACTCTTAAAATCCCTCCAATGTTTACTTGTTGAATATCCTCTCAACCTAAGCATTTATATAAATTGTGACCCTCATATCCTCCTCGTGCAAGTATTTTTCTACTTAAAACAGCCCATTAGGGCATTATCGCTATAAATTTATTTCTGTGAAGCTTTAGATACTGGAAAAAAAACCCATTTGAGCCGAAATCCAGATGAAGCATGTGATTTAATTTTAGATATTGGTTCGCTATATGTTCGAAGATATGATCTAAGGAAGTTAGGGTTTTTGTAGGCTCTCGAATTTTATGGCAAACATGTGACCTTGGGAAAATCTTCATAACTTTCTCTCTGAGAATTGGATTCAAATTTTATAAAAAGTGACAAAAATAGGAAGGAATGTAGTTGTTGGATATTGTTTTCAAGACCAAAGGTTGAAATAGTCACATGTGGCACTTCGTACAAGTTCACTCTACTGAACCAATCCATAATCAGGTCATCGTAGGAGATTGGGCATAACTATTTCTTGAAGAATCCAATATTGATCAGACCTACGAGGTTGGAAATAAGACTCAGAGGGCTACCACAAGACATAATTTCAGACCTTGGAGATCTGAAATTACATAGATACAACAGATTCAATATCAACCTTATAGAATGCAAGAAATAAAATGCATTCAAGGATCACTGCAGTAAGGACAACACATCAACAATCAAGGGTAAGTCTGCTACAGCAAGGTATGTATGATTAGTGTTTGAATTTTAATTTGAATATCATTTTTGACATGTGTTTTTGTAGGACAATGTGAGTATTTTGTATGTATGTTTGATTGGGTTTTGTTCATAAATTTTGAACGTATTTACATTTGAATTTTGAATATTTCTCTGACATATGGTTTGCAAGACAATGTAAGGATTTTGTTTGTATATTGGTTTGGGTCCTGTTCATTAATGCATTTGCAAGAAGGATGACACAATAGGACAAATAAAACACATAATAGAAGGAAAATGCAACGTCAAAGTACCATTACTTGAAACAAGCACAACAATGCCTCAATAGTTGCTAGTGTTCAAAGAAGCAGTGTCAAGTCAAGTACAAGGTCGTGTCAAAAGTCAGTACTATAAAAATCATCATTGTAAAATTGTAAAACATTCATTATTGTCAAAGAGTCAACCTGCCTAGAGTTGGAGAGTCATTGTTGGCAGGTATAAGTGTCATTGTTAGATAATGTTATGGTTGGGTTGCAGTTCGTAGTGTGATTGGGTGATTGGTCCAATAAAGAAAATCATTGTGAACCATATTGTATCCTGGATCATTGTCCCTGTTACGGGAGTCCACGCTCTTGTATTATTTATGATCATTATAGGGTGGCAGGGAGATGCTAGGTTGGTGCATGAAGTCACCTACAGGTTGGAACCTGTGAACACTTCAGGGTGGTAGGTTGGTCTAGGATGTTAGAGCATCCATTTAGTTGAATAGTGAAGAAACTAGGGAATTGGGGTGTCCTTCCAATGGGAGCTGGAGAAGAATGTTTTTCTAGAATTATAGGAATGTGTACCTTTCATTTCAGTTGGGGCTGAAGATTAAATAATTTATTAGAAAATCGTTCTATGGTTTTTTACCTGGAGGGTTTTTGCCTCCTAAAATTTGTGTGCCTATTGTGTTATATTGTTTACTATTGTTACTTGATAAACATCAAGAATAATTGAAGATTAACTAATGCCATAAAAATATTTAAAAGTGATAATTTATGAGAAATATTTATTCACCCTTCCTCTCAGTATTTCCAACGGTTAACTAGTATGATGAGATGTTTCATGAGCCTAAAGGATTGCCTCCCAAAAGAGGAATCCAACATGAAATTAAATTGCAACAATATTTTCCTCTTACAAACATTGGCATGTACAAGATGTTGGTGATGGAAAATACAAAAATTAAAAAGAAAATCCAAGAGTTTCTTGACAAGGGGATCATTTGGCCAAGTACATCGCCATGCAGTTCAGCTATTGTTTTAGTGCCAAAGACTGATGGAACATGGTGCATGTTCATGGAATTCTATGCATTGAATAATATTACGGTAAATAATCATTACCCTCTTCCTAGAATTGATTATTTACTTGATCAATTGAAATATTTTGTGTATTTCACTTACTAGAATTGATGAGTGGTTATCATCAAATTAGTATCGTTGAAGGAGACATATGGAATGCAACATTCAAAACAAAGCAATATTTGTTTGAATGGTTGGTTATTTCCTTTTGGCTTTGTAATGCTACTACTAATTTCATGTGTGTAATGAATTATGTATTTAAGCCTTTTCTAGATGAGTTTGTGATAGTCTACTTAGATGACATATTAATTTTCAGCAAATCCCGTGAAGAATATGTCATGCATGTCAAGCAAATGTTATATGTCTTAAAGAAAGAACATTTTTTTTTTTAATATTTAGAAATGTGTATTTGGAAAGAAAAAAATTAGTCTACTTGGGTCATATTGTTGGAGGAGGTGAGTTTAAAATAGATCCCACCAAGGTTGATGTCATTTTGAATTGGAAAAATCCCAAAATAGTGACAAAGGTTATATGTTTTTTTGGAGCATCCCAATACTGCAAAAATTTTATTTCTAACTTTTCTTCTATCACAGCTCCATTTCATGCATTGACGAGTGTGAAGAATTTTTTCAGTGGGGAGGAAAAAAACAAAAATCATTCGATGCATTGAAGGAAAGGAAAAATTCAGATCATGTATTTGCACTTCCTGAATTGAGGTAGACATTTGAGATACATATTGATGCAAGAAACTTTTCCATGGGTGCAGTCCTAATGCAACATGGTAAGCCCATATGTTTTCATTCAGAAACTTTTAATGGTGTAGTGATTAACTATCCTACATATGACAAGGAATTGTATTAATTGGTGCAATGTTTGAAAAAGCAGAAACACTACTCAATGGGTAAGGAAAAAATCCTTCATATGGATCATCAGCCATTGCAATACTTGCAATAAAAAAAAAGGCTTCAACAAGTGAGGCACTTCCGATGGATGGGATTTCTTCAACAATTCCACTTGGTGATAAGGTATAAAAAAGGTATCTATAACAAGGCTATTGATATGCTTTCTAGACCAATTGTTAGTGCATCCATTTTTCTTAAGCATAATTTTTTCATGGATGAGAGTTATGTTGAGCAATAAGCTTTAGATAATAATTCCAATGATGTATATGCTACTTTGTGTTAGGGTAACCAAGTAGAGGAATTGGATTATCATGTGCATGATAACTTGTTGTACCATCTTAGCAAGATTTTTGTTCCACATGGAGAGAGAGTCAACATCATAAGATAAGTGCATACTTCTCTTATTACTTTTCATTTTGATGTAGGTAAGACAGTGGCACAATTACATAGGTATTGTTACTGGCCTCGTATGTTTGAATGTGTGTCATGATTTGTAATAGGGTGTTCATTATGTGTTGTTAGTAATCTTAGAAATTGAAATTTGGATCGTATACACCACTTCCAATACCTTCTTATCCATAAGATATTTTTTCCGTGGACTTTGTAGAAGGTCTACCTATGTCTAGAAGAGGTCATGATTATCTTTATGTAGTTGTGGATAGGTTCAAAAAAATGTGTATTTTAATGCCTTGTAAAAAGTAGGTTACAGTTGAACAGATTGCTCAGTAATTCTTTTAGAATGTATGGGTACATTTTGGGTTTCCCACATCCATTTTTAGTGATCGATATTATTTCTTTGTCGAGAACCTTTAGTCAATATTATGGGGACTCATGGACATGAAATTAAAAAAGAGAACAAAATTTCATCCGCAAATAGATGGTAAAACAAAGGTGGTGAATAGAACGGTGATACATCTTCTTCGTGGGTATTGTAGAAAGCATCTTAAGTTGTGGGATGAACATTTGCACTATATTCAGCACGCTTACAATAGGTCAAGAATTCATCAACTCAAACATCGCCATTTGAGGCATGCTTGGGATACTTGAAAAAATATCCTTTATATTTTATCTTTAAGAAGGATCTTTCTATTGATGGTCATAGTGACATAGAAAAAGCTAAAATATTCATTGAACAAGTTCAATTGGTACATCAAATTGTTCAAGAACAATTGGAAAAGAGTCAAGTCAAGTACAACGCAATACCTGGTAAGCATTGTATGGATCACAGTTTCCAAGTCGGTGATGAAGTTTAGCTTCACATTAGAAAAGAGAGGCTCCAAGGAGAAGGTAAAAGTTTGAAACTAATTTGATATGATCCATTCAGAATCCTAGAAAATATTGATAATAATTCCTTCAGATTGGATTTTCCTTCATATATGAAAATTTATGTAGCTGTTAATGTTGATAATTTAAGGTTGTATGAGCCTCCTTTAATTGAAGATCAAGGAGATAATGTTCGGATTCCTTCAATTGAATATTTATCTCCTAAATATCTTAAATAATTGCAGAAATATATCATCTTTGACAGGAAAACAGGACTTCAAAATGAGGGAATGTGGAGTACCTTCCTGTGGGGCTCAAGGGAAAAAATCGAAGCAAATCCAAATGGATTAAGATTGGAAGGCGAGGGAACTGTACCCTCATATTTTTCTTAACTAAAGTGATCTTTTAGGGTACAAAAGCTTCTAGTGTGGAGGAATGATCCAGTGAGTTAAGAAAATGCTCTAAATTCAAAGTGCTCGGATTGGCTTGAAACTTGAGCCAAAGCATAGATCCCATTTCCCTAAATCACCTGCAACTCATTTCACTCAAAAGCACCATCATATTCTCATGTTATCATGTTTTGATCGATTTGGAAAACAACTAAATTTTTGAAAATGGGTTTGCAGGGATGCCCAGTTAGTAGTTTGTATGTTGACTGGGCTATGATTGGGCAAGGTGACTGTGCCTTCCAACATCCAACGGGATGAGGAAAAGTGGCATCTTATGATTTGTTGGAATTTTCTGGTTTTCTATTGGTCTGAATTGTAATTGGGTGGACCAATTAGGAGGAGCCATGTGGGCCAATTCCTAGCTAGCATGTGGCCTCCTAATGACTATACAAAAATTTTTTGGAGGCCAAGTTGCCTCGGCAAGGATTGAACACAAGACCAAATGCATACCATCCAAGCCTTCTACCAACTTGACTATATTATTTCTTAATATGTATGGTGCAGAAGTTGTATTTGAATGTTAATGACAAAGGTGTTAGAGGTGGGGTCCAGGGTTAACCCTAGAGCCTCATCCACCAACCACACCATGTGGCGGAAAACGACGTCTAGGGTTAAACCCTACCCCAAACTATATATTATATGTGTTAAACCAAATTTTGATACAACATATCAAACCAGCAGGAAATTTTTCATACGTTGTTCCAAAACATATGTTAAAAATTAAATCCAAAGTCTGGGAGCAGGAGGTTTGGAACATCGACGGTTAGGTTCTGCACTGAACAGATGTGACGAGTCTTCAATGATTTAGTGCCACGATTAAGGTATGCATAAAGGAGTGGAATGTTGCCTAGTTTAGGGTTCCCACTAACCTAACCTATAGTGCAACCTAACCAATCCAGTCAAACAAAGTTTAGAAAACCAGTGGAAAATGTTAATTCAAACCCTGAATTCGACAATGAAAGTTAATCCACTTGGCACATTTTTTTCGAGTCATGAGCCGACCAATTAAAATTAAGGAGGCGATAATTTTCACATGGTGCGGTAGGAATATCACTGGAGTGGGGCGAATTTGTCACTCCGCATGGCTGCAAAAGGAAAAATTTGTGGAATTGTTTCTAGGAGAGTGCAAATTGTAGGAAAGTTAGAAAAAACACTTCTATGGAGCATAAATCAGTCAGTTTTTTTCCTTTTTGAGTGTATAAAGAGCCCATATAGGGGTCTTTTACTGTTCTGGAGCCATTTGAGACATTATTTTAGCATTCTGAGTATTGTAACTTGATATAAGAATATATTTTTGAGCATAATGAAAGAGACCCAACATTGAAAGTTGGAAGAGGAGATCTAGCCCAGGAAGGAAGAACTCATTCATCATTTTTTGTCTTTTTAATATTGTTATGGTATTGATGTCTTATTTATTTTTTGTAAAAACTGAGTTTTAAAGCATGTTTTTTTTTTTGTGAATTTGGTAGGTCCTTACTATTTTCTATTAATCATCAAAAAGAAAATTACACCAGATACAAAGTGAGTGACCTCAACCTACCCAAAGGAAACCAGGTCTGTTGGCCACCTTAACGCATTGAAAGCCATCCAAAATTGATAATGTTTCCTTCTTCTACTTGCTGCAATGGCTACTTCATTGTTTAAAAAATTAACTAAGTACCAACTATAAACAAAAACATTATCCACAAAATTCATAGAAACTTAAACTGGGCTACTATCCATGAGAAGAGTATATTGGTGCAGGATCCTTTGTTGTGGAGCCAAGCATGTCCACTTGCTGCGGTTGTTGCATCTGCCTTTCAATTTGACCAATTCGAGTTGTCTCTTGATATTGTGACACCTTGATATGCTGAAGTTGAATGTTGATATCTTGAAGTAGTTTTGTCATCGATGATGCTTCATTCTCTTTACCTGGATGAAGACTTTGCATTGCTTTGGCTAGAACACATTTCATTATCCAGTAAGTATGAAAATTTTGGTTAAGCAATGAGAGACGACCTCTGGTATTTCCTGGATCAGTATTAAAATCTATAATTTCCTCCTCTGCCTCATTATCTTCCTCATTTCTATAACTTTATTTTTTCCATCCCTGAATTGCATTTTTGACTTGTGGAGGATTTCCAAGAGAGTAAGCTTTCAAGATATTCTCTAACATCTCTTGCTTTATCTTTCTACCTCAATTTCTAGTCTCAGCTACAGATTTTACAATCTTCTGCTTTCCTTTTTCTTGATTTTGAACAAAACTCTTCCTCGTTTTCCTCTTAATCATAGTTTTTTTCTAAATATTCTCCTGGATTAAACCTGAAATAACTATCTGTGATCCTGTATGACTGAAGGAAAGAGGTATAAAAATTAAACTTCTTTCCTTCAGAACTAAACCTTCCTCTGGCTCATGATACGTAGAATGATAGATATAATGTCATAGACCGAGATATTTGAAGAAATGGTTTAAACAAATATTTTGATGGACATAGAGACTGACCCATAAGTGAATCTCTATCTTACCAAATAAAAGCCTAACTAAACCAGCTAAACTCCCATAATGACCAAGATTAATGATAAAACCATAACAAAGAGCTTGAAAATAGTCTTCAGTATGAAGGTTTTTCAAAATATGACCCTGCCGATACCAAACAAGACCGACATAATAGCCACTGCTTTAAAATTCCCTACGCTGATATAGAGTAGCAAACAGACAAAATTAAGAAATTTTCCCTGCCATAACCCAGCAAGGCAAATAGACAGACAACAGAGGCTACCCCTATTATCCCTTCCATCTTTCAAATATACCAAACAAAGTCAAAATCCAGCGGAAGTGACCTGAACACCATGTATAAAGAAATTATGACAATTTTCAAACAAACTCAAATGCCCAGAAAAATGAAACTCACATACATTATTAAAGGTTGTAAAGTTTATGGAAAACCGCACGACCTTAAAAGGATCACGAAAATAGGGTTGAATAGCCTCCTGCAGGATGAATTTACCATTCCTGACCTCAGAAAAGCAGATGAGTAAATCCATTCCAATACTTTCAAAACCTCTGTTATCCTAGTTCGTACAAAAATTAATATCTAAGAGCATAAGGTTGAAATTAAGAACAACATACCCCTGAACCAAAGCTTAAACCCTCTGAACAATGGCTGCACCAACTCCAGCCCATCGCCTCAAATCATTGTTCCTACCAGAGAAAAATGGTTTCTGCAGAGCCAAACTATAACTTTTGAGACTTACCTTATTATGCATTTTACATTGCCCTTCTAACAGCACATGCTGTCTTTATAAATGTGCAATCATCCAAATAAATGACACGTACCTCCTCATGTGTTGTGTTGATAGCATGATTAATTTATCATGCTTGATCCTCGATGCATTCATAGTGAATGTCCTACACCTATCCTATGTCTACCCGGTGGCAAATGACCGTGAGCACCCCGATCGGGAAGTGTTTTAAAGCATGTTAATGTGTTAATGAATTTTACATAATTGACTAAAAAACCTAATCATTTCTCTTGCAATATGTACCATAAACTCTCGATATTTCATATACATATCAGAGTGAAAGAAAGGGAAACTAAAATATAGTTATACCTACTCCTAACCTAACCAGCTAGAAGGTCAAGGTTAAGTGTAATGAAATTTCCAATGTAACCACCATAACTACTCCCAACCTACAAACACAAAGATACCAACAATCAAAAAATATATATAATAATTTGCAAAAGAACATAAAAGAGCATGAATAAAATTCACAACAAATTGAAGGTCTTTCCTAATAGCAGAAAGATTTGTCATAACAACCACCTCTAACCAACTTGCAATTTTACATTTTTGATGAAAACAACAACAATACAAACCTTCAAGGCATCTTTTGAATGCACCTTTATCTGTGTTAATAATGATTGAAGCTTGTTCTTAGAAAAATGGCTTGCTACGTATGATGCTTCCAATTTATCATATATTGGATCATAAAATTCAAAACAATCCTTTTGAAAACCTTGAAATATTTAAAAATATGACTTTTCAATTAAAAGCACGGGATCCTGATGAGAATCTTGAAAGGGAATATGAATCTGATCACATTCAGAAGGATTTTTAATATAGTGAGGACCTAACATAACCATTAGCAGAGGCGAAAGTGCCTCAATTGATTGACAAGAATCTGATTAGTGAGATAAACCATAAATATTAATCATTGTAAAACAACTATCATCGGATATGTTGGTGTGAAAATGATAAGTTGAATGACAGTTACTAAAGAAAGCATGATGATCAGATGGAATTATTATGGTTTTATATTCTTGGTTAGTAGACAACAATGATAAATCATTTTGAAAAAATTTACAAATGCTTTGAATAATATAATCATCTCCCTCGAACAATAAATATGAGAATCCATTTCCTTGTACCTAGATACACACTACACTAGCATTGTAATCCTCGACAGAAGTGAAAAGGAATGCTAGTATAGAAAACATGTGAGAGCAGTCAGGATACAATGAGTGAAAATAATTTGATTCACCAAATAAATCATGCATTCATTATCACTCAAGAGGATTTCAGGTGCGATGAAGGAAAATATTAGCAGTATAATATTCCCAAGAAAAACTAGAAGCTGACTATTTTGAACTGTATCTAATAGGAATGCTTCCTTCAGCCAAAGTTAATCTTTGAAATGATCAGATGCATAGTTCCATGCTTCTATGAGAGATACACAGCTTGAATCTGAGTTAAGTACAAGAACCTTGTATGGATATGAATCAACTGAAATAGAATCTTGAATCTAATCAGAAACTGAATCTTGAAAGTTATAAAGACTATATTTGAAATACCAAATATCTTTCAAGAATGAATTTACATCAAGTTAAACCATGCAAAGAAAACAAATTTTCAAGAAAAACCAAATCTAACTTATTTGAGGGATTTTACTAGAGTCGTGAGATCCTGACATAACCATCAACAGAATTTGAAGTGCCTCAACTTCCTGACAAGTCCTCGAACTTTAAAGGATTGTAAAATCACATTTTGAAGTTTGAATCAGATCATGCATGGTGTAAGGATAGCTACTACTACTGATTTCAATAAGACCACTACTAACCGAATGGAAATCATCTCTATCACTAATTTGATTGGATTTAACAACTTCGACAACTAGATTACTCAAGTCAAAATGTTTTTCTAAATGCACAGGTAAGGATGAATATACTAAAAAAAAATCATGAGTAACCTAGACACAAGAATTTTCTTCATGCAAAACTGGAAATGAAAAGGGGTGGAATGGATACTCAATGATTTGATTGTTTCCTTTTTCATCATGGATAACGTCACTGTCTTGTGTCAATTGAAAATTTAACTCGTCATATGAAGAACCGAAAGAGCATGGAGTGTATTAATCGCATGTTGATGCATTACAAATGATAGAGCACAAGTGATAGTGAGATGAAGATGCATTCTCCATAGGAACATATTCTTTCATCAAATAGGATTCTATATCTAATTATTTCAAATCAAAATCTTCTCAAAAAAATGATATATCAGCTGGTGCACTTGGGAATTCATCATCATACATAGCAACATAGTCATCATCATCAAAATGATTATTTCACAATATTGTATATTGATTAATTAACTTAACTTCATTCGATTGACTACCAAGATTAATAGATTTAAAATCATCCAAGAATGAAGGAACAACATCTTGAAATAGAGGGTTTTTAAAGAGGGAATATATATCAAAAGTCTCTTCACCTTTATACTCCTCTAACTATGTAATATGACCACCTTGTACTTGATCACAATTTAAACCAACAACTTGAAAATAGAGTGTGAATAATTAGTTGGTGGAGCAGATTGATCAAGCTGATAAAGGTACAAAGAGTCATGGCATGTATATGATAGAGGATGACAGATGTCCCTTGAAGAAGTAATACTTTTAATGAAACCAAATTCAATATTGGGGTTAAGAATGCTAATATCGTCTTGAGGAATGGAATGATTAGTCTTCACCCTGGGCTCCATGAACCATTCCAAGGTTTCCTCCATTAGATTTGAATCATAAGCGGCGCATGAAGGTGAAGAGATGGATCAACAATCTAATTTTCATATTTTATGATTTGAATAGCTTCAACAAAAGGCACAGAAAAAAGAGGACAAGGAATGAAAGGAATAATAGGTTCCTCCTATGAAATTAGTAGTGTCTCATGTATCTGAAAATTTGGGAGAGTCAAATCATCAAAGGGTTGATACTCACCATAAAAATATATATGAACCAAAATCTCAAACTTTTGTTTCAATAAATCCCAATCCTTATCTTATTCAATAAATTCGTAAAAAAGGTGAAGCAACCAATTAGAAAAATCCTCAATTGATTCATTAGGCTTAATTCTTAGTTGATTAATTATTTTAAGGACATCCTGACATTCATACATATTAAATGGTAAATGAATCTCCTTGATGAGGTGTTCAAATGAATGAATGGGAGTAAGTGGTAGGGTATGACACCATTGGTTAACTTGAATTTCAAGCGTGAGGAAGAAAATCACACAAGCCACATCTTCACACTCGATCTCATAACATTCACAAAAATTAAGAAAGAGAGATGCACGCCTAGGTACAAATGTATCACCCTCACTATCAAACTTTAATTGAGACAATTCATAAAGAATTTCATCGGGGACAAAAAATTTACCATCGGACATATTCGAAAAACACCTTGAAAGTATGATTTGGGGATGATCCATTCAAGATAAGAGGTTCAAAACAAACTCAACGAGCACAAATTGTAATTTGTACCTCCTTCTAGTGCCAATTGTTGATGGTGATGTAATTCTATCAACCAAGGGGGTCTACTCAGTGTGAAGTCCCAATTAGACCTCACACAGTTTGGTGTAGGAGCCCCATCCACATGATAGGCTTGACCACCATAACTTAATTTTTTTCCTCAGATGAAATTAATACCATAAGGGAGTGTTCACATAACCTTTGAGATCACCAAGTAATTTGGCATTGTGAAACACCAATTGTAATATGTAAATGGAGACTTTCACGAGAGGTAAATAACAGTGAGCCTATAGAAGGAAAGCAATAATACTATCCTAAAAGAGACACATGAGAGCCAAGAAAGGTTCATTAGTTTTCGAGAGAAAAAAATTCACATAGAAATAATAAACTTAAATAAAATACAACACACCTTCAACAAGATCAGCACCAAAGCTACCGAAATAGTTCAATTTATTTAGTACAAATTAGAACACATATTGCAAACATTCAAAAAAATAGTCTTACAACATTTACGACATATGCATGAAAGTGTGTTGGATCAAATGAGCTTCTCATTATAAGGTGAAATATCCAAGTACACAGTTACAATGGAAAGCCACGAGATGTAATAGTGTAACATTAAGTCACTTCTTTCTTCTCAAAAGAATGATCTCTCCTATGCTAAGCTATAGGATCCAATGCTAGCTCTCCAAAGGCTAACCCTCCAAAATCCATTTTCTTGAGTTATGAGGTTTCTTTTATAACAAGAGGAATATTCTTTCATATATGTTAGAAAATTATATATTACAGAGCAATGCAACACTTAAAATATGCGAAAAACACAAGCACACAAAACACATAAAACCAGAGAGACATAGATATACGTGGATCACCCAGTTTGGGCTACGTCCACCCTGAAAAACTAGTCCTTCCTTTCTATTATCTAGTAAAATGAAGAGACACAACCTACAGTAGATCCGCTGTAATATCCTATGTTCTCTCTCACATTCTCCCTATCTGTTTCTTGCTCTGAGAATACACATACAATAAACAGCCGCAATACAATTCCATCATACAAGTGATGGGTTGCCTTCTAGGGAAAAAAACCCTAAACTAAACATAACTTCTACCGTCAGATCGTCTGCCTAATGAATGACCCAGCCGGGGGGTCAGCCCCCTCAGACCCCGCCGGGGGGACAAGTCCCCCCCGCACGCTCCAGCTGCAGGGGTGTATTGTTTTCTTGGGGTATACATTCGGTTAAAACAAGGATCTCTGAATCAGGATGAAAATCAGGCTCCACATCCAAAAATCTCCCACTTGGAGACTGATTGTAGCAACTCCACCACTGCTTCATTTTCTGGAAAATGACTCCTCTTTGGACCTGGTTGTTTATCATATTTATCGTCATCCTTGAAGACCAATTGAAACTGAGCATATTCTCAGTTTCTCCTTGGTTACAACTTGTGTTAGCATATCTGTAGGATTCTGGCTAATGCGTATCTTTTCTAGATTCAACTGTCCATCTTCCAATACTGACCGTATGAAATGGTACTTGAACTGTATGTGTTTAGTCCTGGAATGAAATGCTGAGTTCTTTTCAAGATGAATGGCACTTTGGATATCACTATATAACGTGCCCATATCATGATTCTTACCTAATTCATCCATAAACCTTTGTAACCAAATCATTTCTTTACAAGCCTCTATAGTAGCAACATACTCTGCTTCTGTTGTTGAAAGTGCAACAACACTTTGGATTTTTGAAACCCAACTGATAGCTATTCCACCTACAGTAAATACATATCCTGTAGTGCTCCTCCTGTTATCTCTGTCACCTGCCATATCTGCATCAACATATCCCTGTAGAGCAATGTTTGAACCACCAAAGAATAATGATTGATTTGTGGTACCTCTCAAATATCTGAGAATCCATTTCACTACTATCCAATGTTCTTTTCTTGGATTGTTCATGTACCTGCTTACAACTCCCACTGCATGTGCAATATCAGGCCTTGTGCAGACCATTGGAAACATTAAGCTTCTAACTACTGATGCATATGGAAATTTAGACATATAGTCCATTTCTTCTTGGGTCTTGGGGCACATCTCCTTACTATGTTTGAAATGGCCAGCAAAAGGTGTACTAACTAGTTTTGCATTCTGCATATTAAATATTTTCAACACCTTTTGTATGTACTTATTCTAAGATAGTGTTAATTTGTGATTTTTCCTGTCTCTAGTTATTCTCATACCAAGGATTTGTTTTGCAGCTCCCAAATCCTTCATTGCAAATTTTCTTTTGAGCACATTTATTTCCTTCATGTTATACCCTGCAACAAGCATGTCATCTACATACAATAACAATATAATATAGCTGCCATCATTTTTCTTTTTTAGATAAACACAATGATCAGAGTGACATCTAGTATAACCTTGTTCAGACATAAACCTGTCAAATTTTAGATACCACCGCCTTGGAAGCCGTTTTTAAGCCATACAAGCTCTTCTTTAACTCTGCACACTAATTTTTCTTTCCCTTTGACCTCATATCCTTCTGGTTTCTCCATATAGATCTCTTCCTCCAAATCTCCATGGAGAAATGTTGTCTTTACATCTAACTATTCAAGATGTAAATCTTCCACTGCTACAAGACTTAAAATAGTTAATATTGAAGTCATCTTAACAATAGGAGAAAATATTTCATGAAAATCAATACCTTTCTTTTGTGCAAACCCCTTCACCACAAGTCTAGCATTGTACCTCTGTTTTCCTCCATCTTCTTCCTTCATCCTGTAAACCCATTTATTCTACAATGTAGTTTTCCCTACAGGCAACCTGACTAAATCCCAATTCTGGTTATGCATTAAGGATTCCATCTCTTCTTCCATGGCTAGCTCCCACTTATTCCTACTTTCAACCTGTATTTCTTCTTCATAACATTCGGGTTCACCAGAATCATTCAAAAATAAACTATATAATGAAGGAGAGTATCGTTCAGGGGGTCTACTTATCCTAATAGATATTCTAACACAACCTTCAGGTGTTTAAGGTGCATTTTGCTATTGTGGTGGTTGTTTTTGTTGTGGCTATTGATTATTATTATTTTCCAGCACCTTTACTTTTTCTGTGATCTCATCAAGAACTGTGTATTCTTTGTTTTCTTTTTCTTGTTTCTTTTCCTGCAACTGATTCTTATACAATACCTTTTCATTGAATATTACATCTCTGCTCCTAATTATTTTCTGATTTTCATAATCATATAATAAATAACCAAAATCATTAACACCATATCCAATAAAGGTACATTTCTTTGATTTTACCACAAGCTTTGTTTTGTTTTCTTTATTAATATAGACAAAGGCCTCACAACCAAAAGGCTTTAAAAAAGAGTAGTTTACCTTTTTACCAATCCATGCTTCCTCAGGAATACCACCGTCCAAGGAACTTGAAGGCCCTCTGTTTATTAGATAAACAATAGTATCTACAGCATCTGCCTAAAACTATAAAGGCAATCCTACATGCAATCTCATGCACCTTGCACACTCCATGATTGTTCTGTTCATCCTTTCTGACATACCATTTTCTTGTGGTGTTCTTGGAACAATCTCCTCTCTGTGAATTCCATGCTCTGAACAGTACCTATCAAAATATTTGCTGCAATATTCACCTCCATTGTCTGATCTGAGACACTTCAACTTCTTTCATGTCTCAATCTCAACCAAAGCTTTCCATTTCTTGAAAGTATCAAATACATCATATTTATTTTGAATGCAATAAATCCAAGTTTTTCTAGTTGCATCATCAATAAAAGTAACATAATAATGAGAGGCACTGAGAGATGATACATAAGCAGGTCCCCATACATCTGTATGCACAAGCTCTAATTTTTCGCTCTTCATTTCTTTCCCAACTCTGACAAATCTAACTCTCTTCTGTTTTCCATAAATGCAATTCTCATAGAAATCCAAATCAATATTCTTCAAACCCGGTAAAAAATTCCTTGAGTGAATAATCTTCATTCCCTTCTCACTCGTGTGTCTCAGCCTATGATGCCATAATGCTGCATCTTCTCCTTTGGAATTTAAAGCATTAAAAAATTTAGAAATACCATTACATGAATACAATGTACCAACCTTTTCACCTTTTTCTATTACCAGGGCTCCTTTGGTGACCTTCCAAGTTTTATCTGTGAAAGTTGTCACACAACCTTCACCGCCTAACTACCCTATTGAAATCATATTTTTCTTCAGATATGGAACATGCCTTACCTCCTTTAATAGCCATTGGTTTTGATTCTATTATTTTACAAGAACTTTACCCATTCCAACAATTTTACAGGGTTTATCATCACCCAAACGGACTTGTCCAAAATCTCCTTGAACATGGTCATGAAAATATTTCTTATTAGATGTGGCATGGAATGAGGCCCCTGAATCTACCATGCAGGAATCAATAACATTTTTGAAAGAAAGAATAAAAGCATATTGTAACACATCACCTGTCACATTTGCTTCATGATTTTTTTCTTGTTGTGTGTCTCCTTATTTTCCCTTCTAAAATCTACAGTCTTTCTTCAAGTGTCCTTTCTTTCCGCATTTCCAGCACACTATCCCCGATCTGGACTTGGATCTGCCTTTCCTTGATTTATTGTGATATCCTAAGCTCTTTCTTCTTTCCATTCTTCTTCCCCTAGACTCTACACTCAAAGAATTACCCATTGTCTCACCGGAGCTTTTCCGTCGCATTTCCTCGCTAAGGATAGCACCGACAACATAATCAAACTTTAAAGTACTAGATCTAGAGATAGGGTTACTAATGGCCATGACTAAACCATTCCAACTTTCTGGCAATGAGCACAAAAATAACAGAGCTCTAACTTCATCATAAAATTTTACCCCTACAGAACTTAACTGACTGGTAACTGTATTAAAATCATTTAAATGGTCTACAACAGATCCACCTTCCGACATATTCATATTAAATAAACGTTCCATAAGAAATACCTTGTTTGAGGCTGAGGGTTTTTCATATAATTTTGTCAATGCCTTAATCAAACCCTCTGTTGTTGTTTCCTTTGAAATATTGAAGGCTACCGACGCCACGAGGCACAACCATACTATTTTGAGTTCCTTTCTATCAAGAATCCCCCATTTTACATCTATCATAGCCATCGGCTTCTTTATTTTCTGCTCAATGGTAGGTACAGATCTTTCTGATACAGATAATATTCCATTTGCATCTTCCACAATGGGAAGTTTTGGCCATTAAATTTCTCGACCCTAAACTTACCATCCTTCACCATTGCTCCCATTCGAACCAGGAACCCTTCTTTCCTGCAAGTTTATCAGCAAAATAGACCTTCGGCTCCGATACTAGTTTGTAGAAAATTATATATTATAGAGCAATGCAACACTTAAAATATGCGGAAAACACAAGCACACAAAACACATAAAACTAGAGAGACGCAGATATACATGCTTTACCCAGTTTGGGCTACATCCACCCCGAACATCTAGTCATTCCTTTCTATTATTCAGCAAAATGAAGAGACACAACCTACAGCAGATCCACTGTAATATCTTATGTTCTCTCTCACATTCTCCTTATCTATTTCTCGCTCTGAGAATACACATATAATACATAGCCGCAATACAATGCCCTCATACAATTAAGGGGTTTCCTTCTAGGGAAAAAAACCTAAACTAAACATAACTTCTACTGTCAGATCATCTGCCTAATGAACGGCCTAGATTGACTAAAACTTACTATACTTTTACAAGGAAATTTTACATCTGTTTTTAGCTTCGAGGGTGCTACCCCCGAAACCCCCGCCAGGGGATCACTGTCCCCTAGACCCCCCAGTCGGGGGGTCAACCCCCCTAGACCCCGTGAAGGGTAAAAGTCCCCCCGCACCGCCCAGCTGCAGGGGTGTACAATTTTCCTGGGGTATACATCCGACTCAAACAAGGATCTCTAAATCAGGATGAAAATCAGGCTCCACACCCAACAATATACCCATGGCTCTTGAGCTTCCCTAATGACTCTTAGACTTCTAATATGAGATTTGGACTTCTATATGAATTTTGGACATTTCCTAAAGCCTCTCTTGTCCATATATGACTATGTAATTTTTCATATTCCACATATTAATCTTGGACTTCCACCATTAAATTTGGACCTTTCTTTTGATAATTACATAATTACATTAAAAAATAATGTGGCAAGACACATGGACATATATGACATTGTGATGCCACTAATAAAAATCACAACTTGAAAATGATGATATGTAATTCATGAAGAAGTGGCAATGCCAAGTTGTTTCTCTTGTTGCTTTGTCTTCAATCTTCCTGAGAGGTTTGTTTAGTACTTCATCTTCATGAAATATCTTCTTTATTCTTCATCTTTGCCCTCCAAGGAGACAAACGGTATGGATTATTCATGTGCTCCAGATATTTTTTCTTCTATCATAAACTATTGTCCTTCATCTTCTCGCTCAATGATCCTCTTATCTTCACAGCTACCCAAGTGTCTTCTAGCATTGTCTCCTTCTCCTTATCTTCCATCATCATCATTTTGTGTCAAGATAAAGTACATGCATATGGAAATAGCTCATGAAAATATGACATCAGTTTGAAAAACTCCTATTCTAACTTGTTTCTTGAAAAAAAATTCTCAAGCTAAAACAAGGTAATAAACCAGGAGGAAAGATTAGGGATTGCGCATTGTGCAACTCCAGAGGTCACGAATGAGGGACTAAGCCTTGATATTGCATATGCATATTTTTGGAATCTTGTGTAGGAAGAATACATAGTTTGGGAGCATTGTGAGGCAGGCTCAAGTCTTGATACTTTGCGATGCAAAATTTAGTATAGAGAGAGAGGGGGGTAGTGGATTGCGCAATTGTGAAGCTCATGGAGGTAGAAAGAGATATTGTTTCTTGAGACTATGCAATGTTCAGTTATGGAGGCTTGGGAAACATGACTGCGTAGTTGATGATCTCAGTGAGGAGGCCTAGGGATTACACAATTGCATGACTCAGGGAGGCAGGGATACATCTTAAGGCTTGCCACTATGCCATGCATAAAATAATAATGACTGGAATGATAAACTACACAATTTTGGAGGTAACAGGGCAAGGTTGAGAACTGATACTGTGCAATATGTATTCCTTGGCAGTAGGAACTGCACATTTCACAGTTACAGGAGTCAAGGGGCAACCTTGAGCCTTGTTATTGTGCAATGGAAAGTTCAAGGAGGCATAGTTAGGTCAAGTTGGTCGGGTAAAAATATTTTCAGGATTTGGCTAAGTGTGGGATCAGCGAGGTAAATATAGAACTGAGATAGGACTTGAATGTGATCCCACACTCATAAAAATCTATGACATAGCATTGAACACACAACATCTAGAGATAACATAATCCCCTTAATGTGATGGCAAAACAATACTCTCCTCCAAGTGGGACACTTAGGATACACTTTGCAATGATAGTGACGACACATGTATGACAATGACGACACTTGTATGATAGTGCTCAATACTTGGGGAATATTTTTTATTTATTTCTTTATGATGAATAGGACACACCATTGTAGGATAATGCATCAAAAATACCTATCCAAAATGTACAATTGACTCCCTTCAACTAGGTGTGACCGTTAAGATACACTTTACGAAGAAAATGATGACACTAGTACGAAATTGCATAAAACTTTGGGAATGGGTCTATTACATGTATGTATGACAAATAGGACCCATTCACACCAAATTTTCCCCTTGAAATAAACCATAACTCTATCTTTTACGATGTGTGACACTTCCCATTCTAAAATATGATACTTGTGAAAGTAAGCAGAAACTGAAAACGACATTTGCAAAAGCTTAAAGAAAGTGGAAGTGACACATTTTAGAGAAAATATAACATGAAAAAAACACTTATCAAAGTGAATGCAAGAAAAATGACAGAGACACTTGAGAGAATGAAGGTGTGCTAGAGCGACAACTGAGAAAAATCACCGAAATCAAACTGTAATAGTGATCGAAGTGAGGGAGACTGTGAATGGAGAGTGAAAACTAACCGTGAATATGTATTCCACACTACATTATTCTTATGGATTGTGCATTCATTATCTCTAGTGGTTATGCATGCCTTAACTTCTAGAGCTATTCAATTCCTTTCTAATCTTGCACAGGAAGATGTGTGTTTATGAATTCTTCAAAAATTGAGCATGCATAAGCAAGTGACTTTGGAACTTGTAAAAAGATTCAATACTTTACAAAGCATTAGATGACCACAAAGTGACCGTAGAATAGCATATCGCAAGATTCTTAGTAGGATCCAAAATTCAAGTTTAAGACAAATTTTGGAGGGTGTTTGTCACAACAACAACATTTTTATAACATCCCCATTCAAGTTACTTGTGAAAATTTCCTCCAAAAAATATGTGAATTGGGATATATCAGTGGTTCTTTTATAGGGAAATTTCTAGTTTCAACCATTTTCCATCTACACCGAAGCTAAAAATCCAGTTACCAGAATGCATCAGATCAATGTATTTTCACATGTTAGTTAAAAAAAAATAGAATGCATTGGATGAAGCTATTTTGTGATGGTTTCATGCCAAATAAAATTTATTTGATTAGATATTTAGCTGATGATACCAACAAATCAATCATGATTTTATAAGCCATTTTTGGGAAAAGAGTTCCAACTCGCCCCCCATATTTTACGTATAAATTATTAAGTAAAAACCAGGTTCAATTGTTGTTAGAGAGGAGGGATAGTATTGATTTTGATATAGAGGTATCATTCTGGAAGGTTGTTTGAACATGAAATCTGTAATTTCTATTTTATCAATGAAATCATCTTCTTGTTTATCAGTTTCTGAGTTGTAGAATCCTACGATTCTCCTAGCCAGGAAGGCCCCATATCGTAGGATGCACTTATAGAGTCGGATAGTTATATAGATGTTATTTAATTTATTTCATGCATAGATATATCATATTTAAATATTTTCAGCACCTATTATTGTAACTTTTATATTCCTATTTTATTTATTGCATGCATATTTACACAATATCCATTAGTTTAATTCTTGAAATTTATATATTTTTGTGTTCTTGTGTGGTGTGTTTTATACGGCCCTAGTGTGAGGAGTTTTAAAATCAGGGACCCAACTAGTGGATGAGAGGACATATGGCTCAGACATATGACTCCTGTGTGTTTATTTCATTCATGTGTTGAGTGTTTTTTTCATTATAGGAATTATTGAACCTATTGGACACCTTTAAGATGTTGATGAATGGAATGTTATTTTAAATTATTATTTATTGTTTTTTTATGGTGCACACAAAGGCTGAATCCATGTTCAATTGATTTATTTTAAAGTGTGTTTATAATATAATGGCATAGTTTCTTTTGATTTAGACCCAGTCAATCATATTTCTACATATATTTTTTCGGCACGTCATCAATTTATGAAGTCCTAGTCGATAATTTAAAGAGCAGAAATTTAAGCAATTAAATTGCTCTTCAATTCTGAAACTCATATTCTTTTAGTTTCTCCTTATACTTGTGATTTTCTTTTGAAAGCTACTTGATCTATTTAAGAGAAGATATGATCTTCTTCCTAATATATAATTTTTCATCTAGATATTCATCTATCCCATCAGAAGTACTTGTAGATCCACAACCAAGTTCTACTTCACCTTCACCTTTGTAACACCCCACCTGACATTTACCCACTTTTACAGTATTACCATAGTCAACATGAGCTAAGAGTTACTATGCATGACCCAACTTCCAAGATTCAGTTATCGAAAGGGGGGCACACATCCAAACTTACTACAACATTGAGAGAAACATAATCACATTGCCATTAACATAAATATTCGGGGTGATCACTTTCCCTAAGCATATAACCACATTCTAACCAAACTTACAACCTATTATGCAAGTAAGCCAGTGCAACCATAAGCTCCAGTTGAAAGGATAACCTTCCTTCAATGTGGTTGTGACCGAAATTTCCTTAAACTGAGAGTGTGGCCACAAACCTTGTTCCAAATTTTTAGGGCTAATCTACACGCTAACTACGTACATCTATCCATAACTCTCTTAAAAATCTATATGACTCTTCATTTTTTGTTCTAAGCTCTATTTTTCTCAAGCTTACATAACACATAATATTCATTCATAGAAAAGGCTTTGTAAACATAGTACATGTAGGTCATGAATGCATATTTGTTCATTTTTTTATTAGTTTCCTCAGAGGTTCATAAATAAGGCTTACTAACCTCTCATATTAGCTCTAACAAACACATATTAGCTCATAAATTAAATTAAACTACTGAATAGCTTTTCAAACCATGAGCAAAAAAATAACAAGGGCACATCTTATAATCAGAAATATATCATGCATGTAACCAGCATTTAACCAGAACGAAGCCAAGACAAACCAGTCATATAACCACACAATAAACCAAAACTTGTGCTCGTTGATATCATTAAATAATATCACATAATGTAAGGTCCCACCTTACCAACCATCAAAAATATAGAGAAATAGAGGTCACATTAATCACTAATACTCTTTTGCACAAAATCCTAAAGAATTAGTCAGTGTAAAATTGTTTCCAAAAACAAGCCTTTTTTTATGAAAGCTTTAGATAATACAATAAACAAATGTCTTATTCTCTATTCATACTTCAACAAATTATTAAATTCATTTTCACATTCATACCAAAAACAATCTACATTAAATAGTTTATTTATAATTTATAGTAACATAAAAAAAACAACAGTAACTAAGGCTTTTACACTAACAATTTATATGTACAAAAGCTACAACCATTCAAGACTTTTGACAAACACTTTGCAGACATGCACTCTACACTCATTGAGCCCTTATGAAAAACTCTTTGAAAGCATGCAATTAAAAGTCATTGAGGCATTTTGTCAAACACTTGGCAATAATGAATTTAAGATTATTCTTCAACATATTTATCTCATAAAATTCAGAAATTGAAACTTTAAACATTTCCTTCTTAAAACAGGGACTAAATAATCTTAGTCTTTCATCAAAGACTCAACAATAAGTGCACATAACTCACATCAACAATCTGCAAAATCGCCAAGATTTCTGATCCGGGTTCTGAAAAGTATTATTTGGGAATGAAATTAGGGGTTACATGTCCATTAGGCACGGATACCCCCTGATGTTGGGCTGAATCGAATTAAACATGCCCAGGAATGCAATTCTCAAAAACAACAAAAATTTATAGCCTAAATGTTTCATTTATAACTTTTGTCAAGCATATGGAATGAAAACTTACAAATACAGCTATACATGAGGAAAAACAACCCAGAGTTATGCTACTAATATATGCTTATTTAATTCACACATTTCTAAATCCACCATATGAGTTCTTGAAACATTTTACCACCCACAAGCTAATTCATTTGACATGATTTGACAAGCTTTTTGCACCAATTGCTACAATTTGACAAACACATGGTAGCCGTGAATGCTATAGACATTAAGGCTTTTTGTCAAAATTTTGATAGTACTATTACAACAACTTGAATAACAAAACATTGAATTAAGGATATGAAACATAAGCCATAACTGAAATTTATCTCCAACTTACCTCAAGCATTTGATATTCCAAACCATATTTTAGTTGTCATTATTTTTGCATTTACTTTTAAGGGTTGATTATGTATTTCCTCCAGGTATATTTTGGGTACATGTCCATTTTCTTACTTCTGATGTAAGCTGCAAGTTAACAATTATTCATGCATAAATAAATTGATAACATTACTCATTCATGGATTTTGTCAAACACTTTGCAAACCATCCTAAAACCATTTCTAAAACATGCATCTAATTACTTGAAACAAAACCATAAATCTTGAAATACTTACCCAAGTCCTTTGGAATTTATTTATTGCAATTACCTTCAACAATATTTGGCTTTCCTTTCTCAAATGATACAATACCAAGATTAGTACCATAAACTACACCAATAATAACTTCAATATTGAGATCTAAACATCCATACATATAGATTGATCTAATCTTCATTTTTAACTAATCAATAATATTCTACATAACATAAGCCTAAACCAAAATTAGATGCTTACAACAATTTAAATGTCTAATTTTTATTTTATGCTAAAGCTATACTATAATTTTATGACAATGGAAATTATACCTAAAGATATATTCAGCTCCAATGGTTGAGAATATTATCCACCTTTGATCCCTTAACCAAGTCATTTGAACCATCCAGTTTTCCACCCAACCATATCCAGTTGAGAACTCCTCCCCCTGGAACCCCTAAGTAGTAAAAGCTCACAAACAGTACCAAAATATAGCAGTAGAGAGAAAGCCAATGCAAGTTGAGGAAGATAAGTTTCAATTCCTCCAAATAACACTCATGGTCAGTTGCACCATGTATAAATACTTAGTAATTTAGTTTAGGGATTTCAAATTCATTTCAAAATAAATTGGCTACTCTCCAAGTCCCTCCCTCTCATAATTTTTTTTCAAATCTCTCCAACTCTTAGTATCACCATGCACCCCCCCCCCCCAAGTGAGAATACATGAGACACATATATAGGAGGAGAAACAAATTCTTGTCATAAAGGAGGAGTAATATGCATGCCTTGTATTCCATTTAGATGAGTGTAACTCATGCCATTAAGGAGAGGTATGCATGCCTTAATTAAGGAGAGTGTAACATATGCATTAAAGAGAGTGTAAGAGGAATCTTTTATGACATGTCTTTAATGAGTGTAAGAGGAATATGTCATTCTTTGATGAGTGCATAAAAGAGAGTGTAATGTATTATTAAAAGAGAGAGAGATTTACATAGAGCCGTGAGAATCATCAAGGAGAGAGGTGTGAAGTGATTGAGGAGATATAATTCCCTTTTAATAATAATATCATAGCCTCATAAAAGATAATAATAATATTAATCATATTAATAATATTGAGGATTAAGTCAAAATTGAACTATTACGGTTGATTAATCATAAGTTAAGTGATTTTCCTTCAAGTATACTTGTTTATCCATTGATTGGAGGTGATTTACTATTTTTAGAAAGTCATACTTGAAATGGTAGACATGACTTTCTATTTTTAGAAAGTCACTCAAAAATTGTTAGGAATGAGATTTTATTAAAGAAATTCATATGTGAGCTGCCCATGAGTGGTATTTTTCTTCCAGATAATAGGGATTCCGCACCCCTATTGTATGCATCTCCGTGCCTTAGTAGACTAAGGACTTTGCGCGCTGATTTACTCTAAAGATCCAAGATTCCACACCTTGATATTTTTAAATATTCAGGACTCTACACCCCAAACATTTAATTATATTTCATGGATTTAAGGCTTCATGCCCTAATCCTTTTATTATATATCCAAGACTCCACGTCTTTATATTTCATGGATTTAGGACTCCACACCCTAATTTTCATGGCTTCTCATCTACTCTGCTTTGAAACTTCATGTTTCACCTTAAGGTACTGATTGTGAGCTCATACCCATCTGATGGTTCATTGGTAAGGTCTTCTTCCAAGTCCTGCACACATCACAATCTCATTGATCAAATAAATCAAATGAATTTCATAATTAACTTATTCAAATTTTACCAAATATTGTGCATGACTTCCACACTCATTTTAGTTTTGGAGAAATGACTTCTGTAGTCATTTATAACTTGAGCATCCATGTTGGAAATGACCAAGTCCCCTACTACATCATCCTTAGTATGATATTATGCACATATAATCGTACAAATCATGTATCATCCATAAATCATAATTAACTATATGTTCCACATAACCATGATCATCCATGGATCATCCAAAATAGGATACCATAAGAGAAAACATCGCTAATATGCTCTTAACCAAAATCAATTCTTGTGCACGCAACCATAGATATTATCATAGGCACACAACAACCAAGTGACCCAAACCAGGTCATAGCATATAAGCATGTACATAAGTCTTTCATACATAATATTATATCATTATATCAAAATCACCATCTCTAAGTGTCATCAAATCTATCTCACTAAGAAGGGACACTACATACTCCCCCTCTTGGGCTAAACTTGGCCCGAAGTTTTTCCTACGGTCATAAGATACTTAGTTCTTTTAGATTCTCCTATCAATAAGTTGTTAACCTTATGTATATATATTTGATATTTTTTTTTCTTCATGCCAATCCATAGTTTAATGTTTTCTAAATTGGAAGCAACTCCATGAAAACTAAACATACCATTCTTAATCAAGTAGAAAATATATCCATGCCATATTAGACATGTTTTGATATAAAATACCAAAGATTTCTATATCAAAACCAGCCATACAATTTATAGTACCATATAAAAATACTATTGTATGTAATTGATATGATATCTACTTAATTTATCTATAATAATTTGATATTCTACATGTTTTTCTTTCTCATAGTCTATATGAATCCTACATGTGTCATCTTCAAGGTTCTGTAGTATGTTGAGCTTGCCAAGCTATAAATAGAACACACATTGGTTGTATACACAACAATGATGGTCCATCCCATATCACAATCAAATTGGCATACAATAAGCATAAAATAATCCACATACAATTGTCAGTGAAATTACGCAACAAAACATGATGTTATATATAAAACCCACTCTTACACAACAAAACATGACGTTATATATAAAACACACTCTTACATCCCACTTGATTTATGTCTTCTCAATCCAATTTTCCTCTTTTCATTCCATAAGACATCCTTGCAATTGAAATATTTAGGATTTATCTTTAGTTTTTACTAAACGTTTACTCTTTAGGAAAAAAAAATACAATTTGAGGTTCAAGGCACCATTTTTGTTTTTTTGTTTTGTTTTTTTTAACTAACAACCTAAGGTTAAATACAGTCCTCATTGACCCACTTATGTATTATAGATCATTCCTTTAGTTTGCATAATCTTCATTATTATTCACTTCTCTAACTTGAGAATCAATTATGAAATGACTTAGTTAGAAGATCTTCATTTTGAAAGTAGATTAATGATATATTTTTGAAAGTGGCTTGTAATCAATAACAACTCTCACAATTATGAAAATATGGTAACCTTGATAACTTTATGTCAATTTTTTTTCCAACTATGAAATCAGTCATGATTTATATTCAGTAATTAATCAAATCATTTGATTTCATATCTTATTCCTTACTATTAATACATACACAACAACCAGCTATGAAAACCATACATTTCTCAAAATGTGACGAATCTTGTTAAATTTACATAAGATTTAGACTATCACAAGGGAATTTCTAGCCTAAAGTTAGACCCTTTTTTTCTTTTTTCTTTTTTAAGGATAATTACCACCCTCTCAAATTATTACAACATTTTGTAGGACTAATAAATACTCAAACAACTATACATCCCAACAAAAAATTCCTAAATCCAACAATCTCTTCCATTCCACATACAATACACTCATCTTAGGCTTCTAAATCATGCAAGAATTACAATTCATCAAAATGTGATCTCACTCTCCTTCAATTTCTCCCTCAAAAATATCACAAGCACATATTCTTGTAAAACAAGAACTCAACTAAGCTTTTCATTAATCACATGCCTTCTTTTTTTTTCTTTAATTTCAAATAAAACAAGTTCTCACCACATAAAATATTTACCTTCTAAACATGTTATTCTCTTCACAATTTATAAACAATTTGAATTTTGACGCGATCGCCAAAATAGCAATAGCTTAGAGAAATACATGAGTTCAATCCTCATAATTTCTCTAATTAATTTGGTTAAATAGAATGCAACCAATATTCAACTGATAAAATCATTAAAGAGACTATTATGGCTTTCCTAGACCTAATTTGTCTTAAGCCAATAGAAAAGTTATTTCATCAACTTATCACAATAATCTTTTTCTACATTTCAAGAATTTGAAAGTCATTTTAATTCTACCTAAATTCAACACATACAAAAGGATTACAATACTAGAGGATAGATATCTAGTTCACACTTGACTCCATATATCAAAATCAATTATTCCAAACATTCTAAACCACCTAATGGTGTTCAGTATACCAATCTTAGTATCTTCATTTGTAATAAAAATAAAATAATGGATTTAAAGCTCAAGCAAATTTTTGTTACAAATCTCTATCCATTTAACTTTAATTACTCCTTAATCATGAGTATCAGATTCCATCAAAATATTCTAAACAGAAGAATTACTTATCTCATAGATATATTTTAGTATGGATTCCACACCCATACCTTACCTCATTACTTATCTCATAGATATATACTAGTATGGATTCCACACCCATACATTTTCTCATAGATATATGCTAGTATGGTTTCCACACCCATACATTAGATCATAGATATATGTTAGTATGGATTCCACACCCATAAATTTTCTCATAGATATATGCTAGTATGGATTCCACACCCATACATTAGCTTAAGGAAAACATAACATTCAAGTGTTCCTTAAAATGGCTTCCACAACCCTTCATGCACCAATCATTTAAGCCTCTTGTTTATTAGGAAGGTCATACCTCAACCTAGTATTTGAGTAATTCAAAGGTATTTGATGCCTAATTTCAACCCAAAATACACAAAATCATGTCAAAGAAATTAGAGAAATTTCATTCGTATGCATTAAGAATGTATTCCCAAATCATATTTTAACACATCTAATTAATACACATACATTACTCTTGAATCTACATTCACAGTTAAAAGTGACATCCTTCAAGGTAGCTTTTAGTTAAGTTTCCTTTAGTGTAGGTACAAAAAGATTCAAAATTATGATGATGAACTCAATCATCATGTTAATGAATCTCAACCTTACACTTGTTACTCATTCCCAAAGCATACACACCAAGGTCATCATACTATAGTCCAGATTAAGCCAATATTCTTCTTGGTAATTTCAGCTAGTAAATATGGCTACTAAGCCCATATCACATTGAAAATGATGCATTATAAAATATATGAAACCATCCATTCACTTCACCTATCTCACTCATCGATTGAAATCAAGTCATTCACATACTAGGGTTTAACCCAAACTTTCTCAAGCACATCCTTTCCCAGCATGTCTTTAAGCATTTTAACATATTTCTGATAATATGTCTTAACAAAAATATAATGGAATATAAGAATTTTTTTTCTTCCATGAGTTTCTAAATGACATAATGATAATAATATCCTCTACGCAACCAATAGGCTTCCAACTCAACATATAGAACAACTCAACATGCATGCAAAATCAACATTAATACATCATCAACCTACAAGTATGCATGTTGGCCCATTAGGCCCTAGTGTTGTAACTCGCTCTAATACCATATGTAAGGTCCCACCTTACTCACCATAAAAAATATAGAGAAGTAGAGGTCACATTAATCACTAATACTCATTTGCACAAAATCCTAAAGAATTAGTCACTATAAAATTGTTTCCAACAACAAACCCTTTTGTATGAAAGCTTTAGATAATACAAGAAATAAATGTCTTATTCTCTATTTATACTTCAAAAAATCATTAAATTCATTTTCACATTCATACCAAAAACTTGTAGAGATGGGAAGTGACACCCATTAAATAATTTATTTATAATTTATAGTAACATAAAAAAAACAGTAACTAAGACTTTTACACTAACAATTTATATGCACAAAAGCTACAGCCATTCAATAATTTTGACAAACACTTTGCAGACATGCACTCTACACTCATTGGGCCCTTATGACAAAAACTTTGCAAGCACGCAATTCAAAGTCATTGAGGCATGTTGTCAAACACTTGGCAACAATGAATTTAAGATTATTCTTCAACTTATTTATCTTAGAAAATTTAGAAATTGAAACTTTAAATGTTTCCATATTAAAATAGTGACTAAATAATCTTAGTCTTTCATCAAAGACTCAAAAACAGGCGCACATAACTCACAGCAGCAATCTGCAAAATCCCCCAGATTTCCGATATGGGTTCTAAAAGGAATTTTTTTGGAATCAAATGAGGGGTTACAGTGCCATTAAGCACGGATACCCCCTGATGCTAGGCTGAATCAAATTCAAAATTCCTAGGCATGCGATTCTTGAAAACAATAAAAATTTATAGCCTAAATGTTTCATTTATGTCTTTTGTCAAACATATGGAATGAAAAATTACAACGATAGCTCTACATGAGGAAAAACAAAACAGATTTATGCTACTAAGATATTCTCATTGAATTCACACATTTATAAATCCACCACATCAGTTCTTGAAACATTTTACCACCCACAAGCTAATTCATTTGACATGATTTGACAAGCTTTTTGCACCAATTGCTACAATTTGACAAATACATGGCAACCCTGAATGCTACAGCCATTAAGGCTCTCTGTCAAAATTTTGATAGTACTATTACAACAACTTGAATATCAAAACATTGAATTTTTGATAAGAATATGAAACATAAGCCATAACTGAAATTTTTCTCCAACTTACCTCAAGCATTTGATCTTCCAAACCATATTTGAGTTGCCATTATTATTGCATTTTCTTTTGAGGGTTGATTATGTAATTCCTCCAGGTATATTTTGGGTACATGTCCATTTTCTTACTTTTGAAGTAAGCTGCAAGTTAGCACTTATTCATGCATAAATAAATTGATAAGATTACTCATTCACGAATTTTTTCAAACAATTTGCAAACTATCCTAAAACCATTTCTAAAACATGCATCTAATTACTTGAAACAAAACCATAAATCGTGAAATACTTACCCAAGTCCTTTGGAATTTATTTATTGCAATTACCTTCAACAATATTTGGCTTTCCTTTCTCAAATTCTACAATACCATTATTAGTACCATAAACTACACCAATAATAGCTCAAATATTGAGATCTAAACATCCATACATATAGATTGATCTAGTCTTCATTTTTAACTAATCAATAATATTATAGATAACATAAGCCTAAACCAAAATTAGATGCTTACAAAAACTTAAATGTCTAATTTTTATTTTATGCTAAAGCTATACTATAATTTTAGGACAATGGAAATTATACCTAAAGAGATATTCAGCTCCAATCATTGAGAATATGATCCACCTTTGATCCCTTAACCAAGTCATTTGAACCATCTAGTTTTCCACCCAACCATATCTAGGGATAACTCCTCCCCCTGGAACCCCCGAGCTGTAAAAGCTCACAAAAAGTACCAAAATATAGCAGTAGAGAGAAATCCAATGCAAGTTGAGGTAGGTAAGTTTCAATTCCTCCAAATACCACTCATGGTCAGCTGCACCATGTATAAATACTTAGTAATTTATTTTAGATGTTTAAAATTCATTTCAAAAGAAATTGGCTACTCTCCAAGTCCCTCCCTCTCATAATTTTTTTTTCAAATCTCTCCAACTCTTGGTATCACCATGCACCCTCCCTCGCCGCCCCCCCCCCAAGTGAGAATACATGAGACACATATATAGGAGGAGCAACAAATTCTTTTCATAAAGGAAGAGTAATATGCATGCCTTGTATTCCATTTAGATGAGTGTAACTCATGCCATTAAGGAGAGGTATGCATGCCTTAATTAAGGAGAGTGTAATATGTGCATTAAAGAGAGTGTAAGAGGAATATGCCATTCTTTGATGAGTGCATAAAAGAGAGTGTAATTTATTATTAAAAGAGAGAGATATAATTACATAGAGCCATGAGAATCATCAAGGAGAGAGGTTTGAAGTGATTGAGGAGATATAATTCCCTTTTAATAATAATATCATAGTCTCATAAAATATAATAATAATATTAATAATATTGAGGATTAAATTGAGATTGAACTATTACGATTGATTAATCATAAGCTATGTGATTTTCCTTCAAGTATACTTGTTTACCCATTGATTGGAGGTGATTTACTATTTTTGGAAAGTCATACTTGAAATGGTAGACATGACTTTATATTTTTAGAAAGTCACCCCAAAATTGTTAGGAATGAGATTTTGTTAAGGATATTTATCTGTGAGCTGCCCATGAGTGGTATTTTTCTTCCAGATAATAGGGATTATGCACCCCTATTGTATGCATCTCTGTGCCTTAGTAGATTGAGGACTCCATGCCCTGATCTACTCTAAAGATCCAAGATTCCACACCTTGATATTTTTAAATATTCAGGAATCTATGCCCAAAACATTTCATTATAGATTCAAGACTCCATGTATTTATATTTCATGGATTTAGGACTCCACACCCTAATCCTTTTATTATATATCCAAGACTCGATGCCTTTATATTTCATGGATTTAGGACTCCACCCCCTAATTTTCATGGCTTCTCATATACTCTTCTTTGAAACTCTGTGTTTCACCTTAAGGTACTGATTGTGAGCTCATACCCATCTGATGGTTCATTGGTAAGGTCTTCTTCCAAGACCTGCACACATCACAATCTCATTGATCAGATAAATCAAATGGATTTCATAACTAACTTATTCAAATTTTACCAAATATTGTGCATGACTTCCACAGTCATTTTGGTTTTGGAGAAATGACTTCCACAGTCATTTATAACTTGAGTATCCCCGTTGGCAATGACCAAGTCCCCTGCCACATCACGCTTAGTACGATATTACGCACATATAATCATACAAATCATGTATCATCCATAAATCATAATTAACCATATGTTCCACATAACCATGATCATCCATGGATCTGTCTCAATTCTGAATCACCATTCATGTCATACACCTATGTCCAAAATAGGATACCAAAAGAGAAAACATCGCTAATATGCTATTAACCAAAATCAATTCTTGTGCACGCAACCATAGATATTACCATAAGCACACAACAACCAAGTGACCCAAACCAGTTCATAGCATATAAGCATGTACATAAGTCTTTCATACATAATATTATATCATTATATCAAAATCACCATCTCTAAGTGTCATCAAAGCTATCTCACCAAGAAGGGACACTACACATAATAACATATGCATAATTCCAACCAAGTCAGGGACTTCTACATACCGCCTAACTAAAGATTGGGCTAAACCAAATCTGCCTTCCAGCTAATCACCCTCCTGCCATATTCCAAGCATGAATGTGGGAACACATGGGACAAACCAAAACATAACCAAATATGGAATATGGAGGAAAACCACGTCCACCCTCAAGCCAAAGTGATTTCACCTAAACTAGTCCATAAATCACCAAACCAATACAAACTTGGATGCCTCAGAATTTCCTCACCATACCCAAAGGAATTTTCCTATCTCCACCCAGCTGTGAAGAAATTCCTCTAGAAAACCATCCCCACCCTCAACCATTGGGATTTTCCTGAGAGCACCTCAGCAGGATCCAAAATATACCAGTAATACAAACCTGAACCAAATAGGGATCCCACTACATTAGGGATATCCAGTAAATGACATAAGGAAAAGTTTTTCATGACTATCAATCTAGGAAAATCCCATGTCAATGATGGAAAAAAATGACCAAAAAACTAGTGCATTAACCATGCATTCGAATTCTAACAAGATAGTCAAACATGCACATTGTTACCTCTAAATCCACAACTATTTTCTTCCCTTGCTTGTTGCACTCCAAATCTTCTTCTTAGTTTCCCACTAACTCTTCTTTTGCTTCTTGCTTTCCTTGCTTGTTCCTTTCTTGTTTTTTTGCTTTTCTTCCTTGTTGTAGTGTTCTCTCTCCTTTTTCCTTGATTTTCCAAAAGAGAATGCTAGAATGTTGTCTCTACAATTAATTTTATTTTATTTTCCTTTTTCCTTCATTTTCCTTTACATGCATATTATTTTTCTATTTTTCTCCTTTTCTTGTCTCTTCCTCTTCCCCATTTTATGAGGTGCAATTTATTCATTTTCCCTTATTATTTTCGAATTTTTCCTCATGTCCTTGTTAGATTGTAATGAATAATTTTCCATTTATTGCCTTTTTCCTCTTGAAAATGCCAATGCCAATTTCCATAGCCAATAAATAAATAATTAACCACAAGTAGATCCCAATGTAATTTGTTTCCCTTCATTTAGCTTAGAATGCATGTCCCGTGACCTCAGTTTTATTTTTTCTTTTATAATGTCCATATATTATTTATTTACATGGAAATTCAACCTAGCGCTATTACAATCTCCTTCTTCATCACTACGATGGATACATTCACTTGCCTCTACATATGATCACTCGGGATATTTTATCATCTTCCTCATGGAGTGTTCTTTCCTCTTCTTGAGAGGAATCCTCATCTACTATTGATATGAATGTAGGTATTCCTTCAAATATACTACATGTATGACTATATGTATTCTAAAAGGATACATATGAACATATATATGATAAATGACCTATTTCTTTGCATTCACTTTGGGAAGAAGTTCTTCAATATTCTAAGCAAAATTTCTCTGGGATGCCTTCTTATTCTTCCTTTTCTTCTCTTTATCCCAAGTAGTAGCTTCTTTAGGATTTGATTCACTACTTAAGAAACAAGGTTCTTCAACCTTTTATTGAGCATCGTGACTTTCTCCTCCATATATACAATGCAATTTTTCTAGTATGTCTTTGGAAAAATTGCAATGGCTCAATTTATTAGATTTTGACTCTAATATTCCCTTCATGATAATATTTCTTGATTCATACTAAGATGAGGGGTGAATCAGTATTAAGGCTAGTTTTACAATTATTTCCAATTTACCATTTTACTTTTACTTGGAAACAAGTCATGTAAACAACCAATAACATTTCAAGTAAGTAGCAATGTAAATCAACACACGAACATACACAGTCACACAAAAACATCAAATACATTTTACACCAATAATATAATGTGGAAACCCTTCTAGGAGAAAAAAACCACAAAATCTTGGTTGTATTATGATATATATCAAAACCCACTACTTTTATTACATCAAACTTCATGAACACACACTCATAAGAAGAATCAACTCCCTTATATTGGTTTTGTGGCACCAACTAGCAGGAAGCACTAACTCCCTTGTGTGTTTGGCTAACACCCACTAGTGAGAAGAACCAACTCCCTCTTTGCAAACACCTAATCATATTACAAGAAGCACCAACTCGATTTTTTGCAAGAACCCACTTGTAGGAGGTACCAACTCCCAAGTTGCTCTTCAAAAACCTACCAAATGGAAGAATTGACTTCCTTTTGTGTAGGTACCAACCTCTTTGAAATGGAAGCACTAACTTCCTTTTGCGTGGGCACCAATTTGGTATCCATAAGGAACTTACTACTATTTTCTTTGGCCTCACTCAACCTAATTTTAACACTTTCTTTACACTGCTCTCTTGTTGTCATACACAACCTCTATCAACACTTCGTGATCTAGATTTATACAGGAACGCAGTCAAATATAGAAATAAACATAAACACGGAGATGCAGCAAAAATAAAACTTCATTTCATTAATATACAATAATTGATGTATGCTTACAGAAAGAATGGACATAAACTAGATAGGACGATGGTAGCTTATCTCTTAGAAGAGATGTGGCAGCTACATGCCTCTGAACTATGTTACAATGAGGCTCGAAGGTCTATTTATTATTGAGAAACAATGAAAACCCTAAACATCCAAAAACCTAACCCTAGGAGATGAAATGCCAAACTATGTGCCCCGTTGGGGTAAATCAGTACATCAATTTCATGAGGTCGTAACTTTGGCATACGATCACCATTTGACGCAAACGATACCTTGTTAGAAATATCTATCTAAGGAGACGGTTATTTTCCAAAAAAAACGTCGTCTGGGGCCTCAAAATGGTTCTAGAAGTTCAAGACCCAAAAAACTGCCAAAAATATTAAAGTGTGCTACAATTAAGGAAACTGAAAATTTGAAAGAAACAATGGTGGGGTTCTAAGTGGAAAAGGTGGGTGGCCACCAATATCCACCTCGATCATTCCTCCCCACTTAGGAATAAATGGTACGCATTGTGTTGAGTTCCTCCATGAGATGAGGAAACTTCTGTTGAACTTGGTCCCTAGTGAGCCACTTTCCCTTGTGAAGGAGTTGGCCTTCTTTGAAAAATAAATATAGATGGATCCTTTCATATTGGTTATTCTTGATCCGCGTGCCAATGATCTAATCAATTGTGTCTTGTTCCATGCATTCTAGGTTTAACTCTGTTGGTGTGAGTTGTTTTGTAATGTTAGATGTTTCCAACAATGGTAGAAAGTAGGGCTGAAGGCAGTCCATATTGAATACTGGGTGTTTGCCAAGGAATGGGGGAATGCTGAGCTCAAATGCATTATCTCCCAAAGCCATAATAATGGTGTAAGGACCATATCATATTTGTATGAGCTTCCTATGAGCTCCGGTTAGGCGTTCTTTCTACAAATGTGACAAAATTTGTCACCCACCTGGAACTTGTGTGGCACACAATGTTGATCATGTCGCTGCTTGTACTTGGAATTGGATTTCTCCAAGATATCATGGACCTACTGGTGGACATGCTAGATGTTTTCAATAAATCTAGTTGCTTTATTAGCCTTAGACAGTACATGTGAGGAGTTGGGCCTAATTTTCCCTTTCAGTAACAGCTCTTCGATCTGCCTCTTGATTTCATCATTCTCTAGAACATAACATATATATATTGGATCATTAGGGAACGACATGCCTGGGGTCATATCAATGGAGTGCTTGACCTAATAGTGTAGAGGAACCCCTGTAGGTAAGGATAAAATGTCCTTGTATTCCTCAAAGACTTTGTCCATCTAAAGTTGCCATGCAGGGGAGCCCTATTTGGAGGCTATGGCCACAATCCTCTTCTTTCCTATGGGTGAATCGTAATGAAAAAAAAATTCCTAGTTTGGGAAATAATCATACTGCATTTTTTTCCAATACTCAAAGAGATGGAAGAAGGTGGTACTACCTCTGATATCTTGTACAAATTATTTCCCAAAGTAATGATAACAAAACAAGACCTAGACTCATACACAACATGACACTTCCACAAGTACGGATGGCCTAATAATACATTAGACACATCAAGAGGAGAACCATCACACAATACCTCATTAGTGAAGGGCTTGATGATGTGCAGAAGGCGACACTGTTGGCTGACCTGGAGATCCCTTCCTTGGTGAAGCCACCCAATGATATACAGTTGCAGGTGTGTTGTGGTCGGTAGGTCAAGTCGCTTCATGAACTTTGTAGAAATGAGGTTATTTTGGCTTCCAATATCAACAAGGAATTGCATTGGAGAACCATTCACCCACATATCGGAATGGAAGAGGCACTCCCCGTCCTATGGATCCTCGAGCTCCTCCCTCTGGAGCTTAGTGTTGGAAACGATGGCATTGGGTTCTGCATAAATGATCTGCTTCCCTTTGTCATTCCCCTTGTCCAATTCTAACTCATAATTAGAACATGCATCTAATTTGTATGCCTTCAGTTCAGCCACAAGCGACTATTTGGCCCAAAAATGTCTTGTGTTGTGAGTGGAGTTGTTATTAAATTCACACCACTTCCCCTTGTCCTTCTATGGCTTTGTGGTGTTGTTTAGAGTTGGCCCTCTTTGGCTTTGCTCCATGTTTTGCGGTTTGGGGGTGCCTTTCCCTAGCTTCAAATTCGCGGATCCAAACTCTCGCTTCTTCTACTTAAATTTCTGCTCGAAGAGGAGATAAGCTACATGCCTTTGAAATGTGTAATAAAGAGGCAATAATAAAAAGGCCTATTTATTATTGAGAAATAATGGAAAACCCTAAACATCCAAAAACCTAACCCTAGGAGATGAAACGCCAAAATATGGGTCCCGTTGGGGTAAATTGGTACATCAATTTCTTGGGGTCGTAACTTTGGCATACAATATTTTTTTGATGCACATGATACCTCATTAGAAATATCTATCTGAGGAGATGTTGATTTTCCAAAAAAAAATCATTTAGGGCTTCAAAACTACTCTAGAATTTCAGGACCCAATAAAATTCCAAATATAGTAAATTTTGCTACAATTAAGGAAACTAAAAAACTGAATGAAACAATGGCGGGGGTCCAAGTGGAATAGGCGGATGGCCACCAATATCCACCTGGATCACTTCATCCCTATTTGCTCATAAAAGACACACATAGTAGCATGCATATCTCCCATCCTGCTCATAAAATATGCATAATATTAGCACTCGACCTTCACTACTTCACAGGCTCACACAATATTTCTCTTCCTTCATCCCTTTGGCACACCTACTCACAGTGTAACAAATTACACTCAGCCTCAACAATGAAAACTCGGCTTCAAAAGCTCTTGGATCTTTACACAAAACATGGTCTCATACTTTTCAATATATTGGCCAACCTTATCATTACTGAGGTTGCATCTTATGTAGTTTCCCTCTTCAACTGCATTCTCTTTGATAGGTGTACTTACACAACCATAATTTTCTTAGCACACACATGGCTCGAGAAGACCTGTCATTAATTTATCCCATGACTCGAGATGATACTTTGGTATGCCTCTCAATTTTTTTCCTCCATGATTTAACAAGACGGTGTTCAATTCACTGCATTGTCTCAACCAAATTGTTTTTTTCTCTGAGCCATTATTCTTTAGTGATACCTACTTAACTCATTAATGGGATCACCAACCATTTCTTAGAATTTTCCTATCATTCATGGATTTTGCGGTAGGTTTACTCTTCTATAATAAGAGGATGGGTTGCATTACCTCTTTCATAGCTCGTGTATTCACTTCAATTTACATTTATGCAAATATATTTATCTCTTTATTTTATTATTTCCATCGGTAATGCACTCTTTTATAGATTTAGAGCGTTCAATTCACTCCAATAATTTCTATCAACCATGCCTTACATTTTGTTTCTCCCCCTGAGTTATCCTTTTCAATTCCACAAGCTCCATTCCTTATTGCAATCTACTCAAGTTGTTAACTATCACTTATTATCATCAAATTAGATGCCCTATTTACACAATTCTACATTGTCCAATTATGCAGCAAAATTTATTTATTCATAACTATACTCGGTGCCAAATTATAATTGCCTTCACTCCTAGATATTTTAGCACCTTTACCATGATATCGCAATGGTGACTGGGTTTTTTACAATTAAATGGGTTGTTCTCTTAGCCTGGTTGGGGCCTATTCATTTTTTTGCTTCGATAAAATTATCCCAACCTATGAATTGTTGAACTAATGTGTACATACTGTTAGTGTGAATTCTAATCGCAAGCGTACAAAAAAAGCTCACTTTAGTTGTGCATAAAAAACAACCCTAACATTAAAGATGGTTGTCAATTTCCTTAGATGTGCAATTAGTGATCAGAATAAATGCTACGAAAATCCAGATATATGCAGTTAAAGACATTAAACAACAAATAATAAGCAAGAGTTGCTCCATGCATCCAATGAACAACACAGGAAGTTTTAAAGATTTTTTTTGTATTATGACACCTAGGAAGGGAACATAGAAATACGTTACCAGTCCCCCTCAGTGGGATGGGTTCATGTATGTCCTTAGTGCTTCAGATCTAAGATCTCTCTCTCTTGATGGTGTAGAAAATCCAGACAAAAATGGAACTCAGAGGGAGCTCACAGGAAAAAAGTAGAAAAATATGACAATGATGGAGGATCAAAGTCAGACCAAAAGTATAGATCCAGAGTGATATTTAGGCAACAAAAGGTAGTGAATGAATGGAAAAACCCTTATATTTATAAAAAAATATTGATTTATTCTAGATATTGGTGCATAGTTAAAATATTATTAACCAAATCTAGATCCAACTTTTATGGAATATTTTATTATTTTTGTTGGAGGGAAAAGGAATTTGAATTTGGTCAAATTCCTTTATTTGTAAATAATAAATAAATAAATTATTTATTTATTACTTTAATAATGTGGTTGAGTAATAATTAAATAAATAATGATTTATTTAATTATTTATAAACTATTTAGTCAAATTTAACAAGGAATATTATTTAAATAATGTTTTAAATAACTACTCCTAGAAAATAATAAGATAAATAATGATTTATCTAATTAATTTTCATGTTTTGGGTTAAATATGACCAGGAATATTAATTAAATTGTGGTTTAATTACTTATCCCTTGAGGAAAATCAAACAAATAAGGATTTATTGAATTATTCCTCATGGGGTTTCCTGTTTAGACCATAAACAAATTAATAAATTATGGATTATTAAGTTATTTTTCATAGTGAAAGAAATTTTACTATGGTAAAATTCGTCTTACATGGTGTACTTTGGTCTATCTAATAGTAACATGTTATATGACCAAAAACTGGTGCAACAGATTTCCCCCTAGCGTGCAAGCGTTAGGAGCTAATCGTATGACCGAAGTATGTTGTAAGAAATCAAACACTAGACACTGAAAAGGGAGTCAGAGAGAGAGAAATATACGGTAGACTAAAGCGTGAGAGGAATAGACCCTAACGAGGCGAGACTTACAGTTGTGATAAGTATCTTTTATGAGTGAGTACCTATTCTACATGAGGCGGGGGAGGCATACCTATGCCGGCTGAGATAACAAATTAAAAAGAATAATGATGCGTCCAACAAACAAGGACTGAACTATATAGTACATGCTAGCATAAACATGGGCCAGATAAAAACATGATAATGGATCCCACATACATACTGTGCCTGGGAAAATAGCTAGGAATTATACAATAATATCTGAGTACATGAGATATAAGTACAACCAAGAGGCACTGTAAAACAAGAAAGGGCTCTGAAAATCTGAATGATACATGCAAAATAAAGAGGTGTTGCAGGCAGCTGAGGCCAGAACCATCAAATCTATGGAGATGCATCCAAGGTTGTAGTAGAGAGTTCATCTGGGCATGTGGGGGGCTACCTGAAGAGCCACCCCCTCATGAGTTTTAAAACATATCACACACACCCGGGAATCACTGGTACAATCTGCTGCATCACTGAACCATCAAGTATATGGATCTCGATCATGCCATAAGGAGCTAGAGCTGAGAAACAATGAATTCAAAGGGAAATAAAGAGTCCCTTTGCCTGATTCGAGGTACCGAACAAGAGTGGAAGCTGGAACCAATGTACACCACTCTCTAGACCTGTCTTCTGGACTGAGTAATCTGATGTCGACAAAAGGAGGTCTGCCATAGGTGAGGCAATAAGGGATATTCAACTAAGGCACAAGGGATAATAGTAGAGCCATTGATAGACTGACACCATGGATGATGGTGGAATTAGGGGTACTGAGTAGTGGGCTGACGACTTCCCTTATTAGAACCTAAAGGCCATGGATTACCTCATAGCTACTGACTCAACTCCGGAGGGGATAGGGGACAGTATGACCGAAGGCCAAAATGTGCGACACGAGAGGAGAACAAAGCAATGAAGGATAGAGGACTGTGGCGAGATACAAAGGGACTCGGGATAGACTCCATGGATGTGATGATGACTCAACTCAGATGCTCTAAACAAGGGCGACTCAATGATGCTGCTATACAGAAAACGCACGGTGGGGACCATAAAAACATGAGTAAAAGATGGTTACTCATGAAGAAAATTGACATGAGCATGGACATGTATGAAGGCAAATTAATTGCCCAAGTACAAGTGTTGAAAGTGAAGAAATTTAATTTTGAGGAGTGGTGAAGTGACCCTTCTTGGAAAAAATGTGTCCGGGTGAAGTATCAAATCAAAAAATACGAAAGGATACCCATTTGAGAGCTCAATGAGATATTTCCAAGGGTGCTGACGGTTTGTCAAACCGAGCTACGATTTGGTTGTAGCTGATGAAAGAAAAATTTGGGGTGTTTCTTTTAATAAGGCATTTTCCCTCCAATTTGATTTATTTGCAAGTGTAGTATTTCTGAATGTAGAAAGGAGAAAAGGCCCTAAATCTTGCGGCGATCGTAGTGGACAAACCGACCGTTGGAATCGAGATCCGTTAGTTGGAGGTAAGAGGCCTAACCCTAATCTTTCAATTCAATGGATTAAAAGTTCAGTTTAGGCACCCAAAGCTTAGGAATAGACCCTTGCTCTTCCTCACAGTTGGGTCTCACTTTGTGGGGCATTATCTGTGACCTAGGTAGCAAGTTTTGGGCAGAAAATTGTGACCTATCAAAGGGAGGGATTTTTCGTATTTTTTTTGGCTGAGAGCTAGGATTTCATGGTTATAATGTAGTCTTTCCTTTCTGTACACTGAAAAACATGATGGTTTTTGGCAGATATGCCAGATTTGAGGATCAACTGGAGAGAGAGAGACCTAGAAACATTACAGTCTGAGGTCCGAGAGGGTCATGGTGTCCATGCTTCATTGGCCAGGTTTGGGGTCATGAATTTTGTGAAGAACCCTTTGACAAGAGCAGGAGAGCCCTTGTTGGCCCGAATTATCAACTATTGGGATTCAGATCATGAGATCTTTATAGTGCAAGGGAACCGATTCGAGCTGACTATCCAGGATATATATTTCCTGATTGGTCTCCTGCCCCTTGGGATGGTGGGAAACACACAACCAGTGTTACCGCAAGGGCGAAACATTATGGAGTTTGTAGAGCACCACTGTCAATTGGGTCTCCATGTGAAAGGGACACATATACCGATCGGAGATCTAGAGAGGCTAGAGACTCATGCTCTGGACATAGCGGTGTTGTGTATCCTGGGAAACTAGGTGCTCCACCACATCACTGGGGGTCAGATGATGCTTATTGAGAGTGTGTTGAGTGGGACCTACTATGGGTGGGCCCAAATGATATTTTCTTCGTTGAAACGACAGTTGTCATTATGCCAGTGACAAGTCAACCATGATTGTTCATATGGCACAGTGTTGTGCTCACTCTTCTTTAAAAATATCCTAACACTTCAGCCTCACATACAGATCCAGGATGGGGGCTCGTGACAGCCCAGGATGCGCCATTGGGGGTGGCTATGCTGCAGAGGGGGAGGTGGGGTAGTCAGATGGGTGTTTCGACCCAATTTTTTCACTGATTGGGATCAGATGCCACTGTACATATACGACTATCCCTATAGTGGGATGATTTATCATGGGGACCCGGACTTACCACTGCCACTAGGTCAAGCATGGGGGCCCAATGGTAAGTGATAATTTGCTTATGTTTTATGTGCATTTTAAAGTTTCACAATATTGTATATGGTACTAATTCATTCACTTTTAGTATGCAGATACATCATCGGTGAAGCTGGACAGGTATATGGGGCGTCCTGTAGTATCAGGAGATGCAACACCTAGTGGGTTGAGGGATCCACAAAATGAGGATGCAGTTGCCCTCCTGGAGGACATCCGCTGTATATGTGAGAGGCTAATAACAATTTTTTCAAAGCACGGTCGGAAAGATCTTGATGACCAGTACATAGAACCATGTATTGGTCTACCCTCGGAGTGGCGAGGGGTCATGCAGTGCTTGGCAATGGCCAGATAGGGGATGCACGATATACTAGCTGCCGGAGCCTTGCTATTGGCCTAGGACCCTCCAGATAGTGATTAGATGTAGGGGAATGAGGTGCCCCCAGTTTTGATTTTTGTAACATGCTATGGGCATTTCATATGTATCATAGTTCATGGACTCTAAAACATTTTGAATGACACAGATAATGGATATGCATTTTTTTATGGTTTATTGTTATTGTCCTGTGTGAAATGAGTGTGATAAATGCCAATCTAGAATATTGTTTGCAATGTTGTCTACATAGTGATTCTTTGCTCTAAATACATGACTGAATGTAAGAATTTCAAATTCACGCATCAAAAGCTTCACTCATAAATTTCTTCTAAAAAGGAAAACATTATGGACACGATAAACACCATTCAATTGCATGAAAAGCAATAAGGAATCTAAACGAACATGAAGGTGAAGGATGTGACGGGAAAGGGAATCGGCTAATAAACCTCCCACTACATCATATTTGGCCTAGTTATTGGTGTCAGTACCAATGGATATGTCATTATACAGGACAAGCGAGTGCAAGGGGGTGAAAATGGGCTAGGTTGCCGAGTCTAGATTCCAGGAGTAGTGATTACCACCATCGACATAACCTATATATGGTGTGGACGAGGGGTCCATCTGAAAGGTGCCATAAGACAAGAAATGCGAGGATGATGAACAATGTTGGCGATCCAAACGCAAAGTATAAATCAAATAAGCACTGTAGAGGGAGTTCTCTAAGTAGGATTTCTACCACCCGTACATTAAAAGGTGGATGGTGTGGGGGAGTTACCTTGGCGGAAGCTTGTGCTCAGGTCGTGAAAGTAACAATAGACACGGATGGTGCCATTCCTCTTATGGGCTGGAAAGATGAAGTCAGAGGTGGAAAAGGCTTCCATGATGTCGTCATCATAGTAGAAGATGGGGTGGCCAATGGAAGGGTAACCACATGACGCGACAAAGCTACCCAACTCATCATGATGAGAAGAAAGTTTCGCATGTGTTATCACTCTAATAATTTCCAAAGTTGTAAGATTTTGATTTTATAGTTTTAAGAATGTTATAGGTAACCACAAACCTACATTTAAGCTTTAGGGTCTAGCCTTCCTAAGGCTCGGAGAGGGCTCTCTCTATAAGATTTAACTTTGTTTTTTATATAAGGTCTTAGGCTAGTTATATGGGGCAATTTGGTTTTGATATTTTTTTTGGTTTGCTGGGAAAAAATCACTTATTGATATGGATAGTGATAGATCTATTTTTCCATTGGGAAAATGGAGTCAATGTGTCAAGCAGATAGATCAGGATCAAGGTCTAAATTCAAATATTTTCAGGGCAAGATAGTAGAGTCACTTAATATCTTTGAGGCTGATTAGTGAAGTGGTTTAATTGAGATAAAGAGAAATCAAGGATTCTTTGCTCTGCATAAGGAATGAAGAGGTAAGGTTCAATTGAAATTAGGGAGAAATTAAGGGTTCTCTAGTCTCGATATTAGCAGAAAACATCAAAATGAAAACCAGTAAATAATAGAGTGCTTTTACCAAATTCTGATATATCACTTCCTGATTTCATATTAAAATTTAGAACACATTTATGTATGAATGGAAAACATAAGAAGATTTAATAAATAACATAAGAAAGTACTTCACTTAAGTGGCCCAACACAAGAATCTTAAAATATGATGCTTTATTGATTTGATCTAGCCTGCTAACTTGAAACTTGATACAAAAACCCTTTAGGTACAGAAAAATTAAATATATAAATATTCAGCAATTTATTCCACACTAATACTTCAAAGAGTGAAGTATTTATACAAAAAATAATACAAAGTATCCTAGAATAATTATAGGATTTTTCTATGGAAAATAAGATATCTATTACAAAAAGATAGTGACAGTTGCATAACAAAATTGCAAGTTTTCCTATTTATTAAATAAAATATCTTTCTTGTTGGACTTAGGCTGCAGCTGGCTATTTGAGGTGTCTCCAATGTTGGCACTTTATCTTCAATTAGCTTTGAAGCTTTATCCCTCATATGATACTCATTAACTGATACACTTCAACCACTGATACTCTTTAACATGTTGATTGATTGTTTACTGTCTTTAAAAATTTGTTTTTACTGTGTAAAAACAACACTCTTTTTTTTCATCCTCTTTCACTGTAAACTATTTCTTTACAATAAATCTATGATTTTTTGCCAAAACTCTTCATCAGATGACTTGATATCTATAAGTTTTCTGAAATTCTCATCAGCTTCTGTGTATCTAACAAAGGTTCTCTTGACTACAAAGAGATTTTTTATCTCATGTTGTAAATAAAATAAGTTTTCAACACTCTTGTGCAACACTTTACCAGTGGGAACTCCTTGCCAATCTACCTTGTTAACTTGATCTCTAGCAAAGTCTCTTATCTTCTTGTTGTAATATTCTTGCTTCATCAGTTTATCATTGATAAGGAGAATGTATGGCAAGACTTTTTGTCTTAATGTGTCAAACTTAACCATGAATTTATTTATGGCCAAATCCATGTTTTGACACTTCTCTTCTAATTGCTTCATTAATTTTTTCTTTGAAAATAACTTTCTCACCTCAAGAATTGTTTCAGTTCTATCAATAATTCCTATCTCATCCAATTCTTGTTTGTTTTTAGTGTTGAGAAACTTGATTATTTCTTGGGATTCTTCAGGTTTGCCACCATGCTCTTCTTTAGTTTTCAATATTTCTTCTTTGGCTGCCTTAAGCAAGTCCTTCTGCTCATAAATTACTTGAATTGATGGCGAAGTGTCATTGATTGACTTAATGATCTTGGACCATAGCTGATTTTTAATGTAGGCCATTGGCTCTTTCAAGGTTAATTTGGATTCAACCTTCTTAAGCTTATCACTTAACCTTTTGTCCTTCTATTTCTCTATTTTAGCATTTATTTGTGCTAATTTCTTGGCATCTTTCAAGTTCTTGATTTGTTATTTCAATCTATTTATCTCATTATTCTGTATTGACATATCTTCCATGGCTTTAATGAGTTTGTTGCCCCCATCTGTCTGTTGAAATGCTGAAGTAGAAGCAGAAGTAGTGGAAGAAGTGGTTGGCACTGATGTGGCCAATGGGACTTTTGGTGCTAACTCTTCTGCTAGAGTTGAAGGAACTGTTGTTGTTACCATGGGAATGACTGTAGGAGGAACACTTTGAGTCTTTTCAGCTTCTTTTTCTTGGACAAGCTTGTCCATTTCAATCTCCATCTCCTTGATCTATGTTGTCATTTGTAGTATGAGACTCATCATCTCATCTTTTTTATTTGCCTCTTGCACAATATCCTTAGTCTGTGGATGTTATGTTGGAGGTAGTTTCAGTTGCTTTCTAAGTGCTGAAATTTCAAAAAAATTTCTTTTTCACCAACTCCTCTGCAGCTTTTACATTTGAAGGGTCATACCCTACATCAATCACCAGTTCTTCTCAAGACTTTATTATAGTGTCTTTAGCATAGGAAGAAGCTTTTTCAATCCTAATATGATCTTTCAAATTTGTTACAGTGTTCTGGAGTTTTTGGGCACTCATTGCCTTTATGGTCATAGTAGAATAAATAATTTTTGAGCTTTGCTTGTGAAACTCAATCTGATCTAAGGGATGAATGCTTTCTACTAGAATTTCAATATCAGCTCTCTTGTAAACTGATGTTGTTGTAATTTTACACACTGTTGGTTGTAGCACTGTCATTAGAAACTTTTTATTTGTGTAATCAAAGGCTGAAAGAAGCTTGTTTTAATTTCCTGGAGTCTACTTCAAATAAAGTGCATAGATCTCATTATTGATCTCTTCATTTTTTACTTTGATCTGTTTGTACTTTTCTTTGATATCCAGGTATGTATCTTCTGCCTGATGTGATGAAGATGCCTCCATGATTTGTTTTTTTTCTATCGCCTGAGTGTTTGAATTATCAGGTTCCTTTTCGTTTTCAATTATTGTAGTAGTCTCAGTGTTTTTCTTTGGATTCTCTTCATCTAAAACCTCAATTGTTTCATTTTCCTTGTCTGTTGGATTGAGCTTAGGTTTCCTATTGTATATGATCTTGAATTTGGTTTCTGTTGTTGCTTCAGCTATATATGTGCCTTCTTCTCGGATTCTCTTTGTGGTTTTGTCCTCTTAATTTACAATCTTCAAAGTGTGACTAGTATCACCCTGTTTGACTGTTTCCATCAATGTATTTTACAACCATTCTGTTTGGTTGGAAAATTGTTCAATCTCAAACTTATTATCATGGATATAAGGGGTTAATTTTCATTTCACCCTTATTTTACTGAGTATTCCATAAGGATCATAGTTCCATAAGAAAATTTCATCAAATTTATACCCCAGCAATTGTTTTGATGTTTCTACACCTGCTTCCCTATGATTACAAATGAAAGGACCCAACTAGTTTTTCAATTTGAATTGAGTCTTCTTTTTAGCAGCCAAAAATTTTATAGAATCTAAATTTAGAATTTGTCTTATATGCTCTAAGGCAAAAAATCTCATTGGCAAGTACTTTGGAAATTTATAGGGCAAGAGTTTTGACCCATAGACTCTAATCTCTATGTGATTTTGGTAAAGGTATAAATCACCAGTTCTACTTTGCTCTGATAGCTGTGAAAACTTTCTTTATTTCATCACTTATCATTGGTTATACACTGTTTGTAAGTATATTTATCAATGGGTAAACAAAAAAGTCTATGAAATCTATATAAGTGAATTTTGTTGATTATTTTCTAATTAGAGAAGTCTAGAAAATAACTAACAGTGGATTACCTTCTACATCCAACTTCTGAAGGGTTATTGGGAATTTATCTGCTTGCAAGTAAAGGAACATGTGAAAGAGAAAAGAGGTATATCTGAAAACACCTTTAGTGGGAATTTTTACAAGCTAATCATGGATACTATCAGCTACATACTCAGCATAGTTATAAATGACAGAAGGAGGCTGACCAAGCACAAAAGTGGATAGAAAACCAAGTATAGACTCATGAGTGTGCTCATCAATAAAATAACCAAGGATAAATGACAACATTGAAATAACATGTCTTGATCCTTCAGGGAATTTGGAGGATGAATATGGAGGGATAATTTTTGGGATTTCAACATATGTAGGCATGAATGTTTGGAAGATCTAAAATCTTTTAGGAAATTCTAACTAAAGATAAAGCTTTGTAAGAGATTCTATGGATAATGGGATTGCATTAGCATCTGGTTTCAATTGAAGCATTAGGTTTATAGATTTTTTAGTAACAGTCAACAATAATTCTTTATCAGCATTAACAATAGCTCTTAGGTCAGGGGAATAGTGAGATTGACATAGTCTAATGACCTCTGGACACTGATGGGTATGGGGAACTACATATTTGGATAAATTGGCTCCAAAATTTGAACCTCATCTCCCTAATCCAAAGATTTTTCAAGAATCCAGCAGTGGAGATCAAGAAGATTGAATTCAATTACTGGATCAGTTATCTTATAATCAACATGGGCTAAAGGGGTATGCTCAACATCTACAACAGGAGGTTATAGTGGATTTATGACAATGGTGCTTTTAGAATCCATTACTGGATTTGTTCTTGACAATTTTGGCCCTCTTGTTAGGATATTCCAACACATAGGAAATAGTTAAGAATAACTTAGTCTAGTGTAGAGTTAGGTAAAGTGTGTTTCTTTACCATGTACATTTGTAACTTATAATCTGACGGTCACGGTTTATAGTGATCTGACGGTTATCTCTCACCTCAGTATTAACTGCACTTGATCCGTGGCTTAGCACCTGATTGGTTCATGATCTCTATTTAAAGAGCATGGAGGGTCATTTTTCCAGTAACCATTTATGAGAGAAACATATGTAACTTTTCTTTTTATATTAATAAATTCCCTGAAGTGGTCGCATTGGCTCAGGGCGTGGATTGTTTCCCTCTTTGAGGGTTTTAACCACGTGATTATATTGGTGTACTGATTTGTGATCTGTTTTTGAGTGAAGACCTTTGGTTCTTGATCTACGGAACTTACCCTGTAAATTCCTAGATGGTATCAGAGCTATTTTCAGGGATGCATTCGTTGTTGATCAAAATCCGAAGCCGGTTTGACTGCATGCGAATGTCGTTTTGTAGATCTACTATTTCTGAACATTTTTGGGCTTGGAGAACTACTCGGTTGTGTCTGGAGCATTTGTTACAGTAAGGAATGCCTTTTGTTTCATATGAGAAGGTTTCCGGCTGCCCAAGTTATGTCAGTTTAGATCTGGAGGTATAAAGCATATATTTTGCAGTTATATTTGTTAATAGTTCTACTTATTTCGGTTTTTTTTTTTTTTTGGTATTAAGGTTTTATTTATTTGTCAGATCTATACCCTCTTCTCTATGTATGCTCTTTGCTGTGCGCTCCGTGTGATCTCGGCAAATCAGAAACATGAAAAAGAGTTTTTTTTGCTACATATGCTCTTTCCCCGCATCTTTGTGCGATCTCGAGAAATCAAAAATAGTGAAAAAAGTTATAGTTGCCGGTAAGGCTAACCGAAAATCTAAAATTTTGTTGTAAGGCTTTGCATTTTGATTTTTTTGGCTCGTTTTTGGTGTTTTTTTTGTGCAGGAAAAGGCACGCACACCGAAGAGTTTAAAAAAAAAAACCTTACTCCTTTCATACAATAATGTGATCCTTTTACTATCTCACTTGGTGAGGGGTTAGTTTATGAGAATACAGGTCTTGGGTTCAAGTCTCCTTCTCAAGCTTATTTTGTAAAAAAAATTTGTTCAAAGGGGCGGAATTTTTTTTTTAAAAAGCCACACTTCATCTCGTTCCCATAACTATTCGGCTTCTACAACTCAGATTTTTCAAAAGGCATAACTTCTTCATCTAGAAGTCTTTTTTCGAGCCGCTTTTTTTTAAACAGCCTAATTTTTTGAGATATTTCCATTGGAGTAGTTATTTTTAGCTTTTCTAGGCTTCATTTTTTTTTTTAAATGGAAAGTGCATGCTCGATTATTCTTAATAGCACCAATTATTTCCAATTGCTACCTCACATGGTAGATATACTTAGAAGTAAAGGGCTTTATAGAATAGGCACAGGACAAGAAACTAAACCTTCCAATGATGATAAAACTGCTAAATGTGAAAATAAACAAGATCAAGCACGAGGGTTGATAGGAATGTCCATTGCTCAAGATCTTCGATTTCACATCCTTGACATCGACACCCCTAATAAAGCACTAGAAAAGCTAAATAAAGTTTTTGACATTCAAAATCAAATCAGGGCCCACCAGCTTTAAAATGAGTTGCTTACTTTGGACCCTAATAATTTATCCTCTATTGAAGACATTTTGTCCAAATTCAAGACCCTTAGACTTCTTTTAGAAGGTTGTAAGGTCAAAAAGGAAGATGGTAGCCTCATCTATTGCATTCTTGCTAAGCATGGCCCTGCATACTCTGTATTTGTTTTTGCCTTCCATTCCACTAGAGAAGCCATCATCTCTTCTAGAACCATGTACAAGAATCCCTCTTTTGATTCCTTTTGTGATTCTTTGATAAGAGAACAAGAAAAACTCTTACACCTTGGTCTTATCACTCCTGGAAACGCTTCTAAGAAAGCCTTAGCAGCCCAACAACAACCATATCAAAAGAATCCCAAGAAGCAGTATCCTAAAAAGTATGGTCCTAAACCAAATAAGGGTCCCAAGCAATTTCAGCTGCAAACTAAAAAATAAAATCACCAAAATGATAAAGCACATTAAAAAAAAGGGAAGAAGACAGATATACATTGAAAATTTTGCAATCGTGATGGCCATATAGAGTCCAAATGTTTTAAGAATATGAAAGCCTTAGAAGCAGCAATGAAGAAGCACAACATCAATTTGGAGCACTCTTCACCTTCATCTTCAGGCATGGCACTTTCTGCTTGTGGTTATCAAGCATCAAGATCTGGTTATGCATTAAATGTATCTTCCTCTTCTCCTTCTCATGAGTGGCTCATTGATTCTGGAGCTTCTTACCACATGGCCAAAAATAAAGCCATGTTTTCTTCTTTAAATGATTGTAACACCAAACATATTTATGTTGGTGATGATAGATCTCTTAGTGTTGTAGGATCTGGAGCCATTCGTCTAGATAATGGTCAGTTTAATGATGTACTATGTGTTCCTACCTTGTCATGCAACCTTCTCTCTGTTTATCAGATAACTCATTCAGGTGAAGGGAAAATGGTATAATTCTCACCTCATGATGTTGTAATCAAGGACCTCAAATATCCTAAACATATTTTAGCTACTGGCATTGCTGATGATTCCACAAGGTTTTATAAGTTTAAAAACTTTGGGTCATCATGTCTTCCCTCGGTTTTTGTTGTTCATAATGATGAAGTGAGAAAACTTTAGCATGAGTGATTTGGTCACTTAAACTATCGCTCCCTTCAAACTCTATTTAAGGAAAATATGGTGAAGGGCCTTCCTATGGTATCTTGTCGAGATGGTATTTTCTCCAAATGTGTACTCAGAAAAACTCATCAGGATAGTTTTGACAAACGTGCCTCTTGGCACGCTTTAGCCCCTTTGCAGCTTGCGCACAGTGATTTATGTGGTCCACTTCTTGTTGTTTCTTTCTCAGGTTGCAAGTACTTCTTAACTTTCATTGATGATTTTTCCAGACGCACTTGGGTATATTTCTTAAAACTCAAGAGTGAAATTTTTAACATGTTCTTGGCCTTTAAGGCCTTTGTTGTGAAACAATCCAGACATCAAATTCTTAAGTAAAGATCAGACAATGGCAGAGAATATGTTAACAAAAAATTTATCAACTTCTGCACTAAGCATGTCATTCAATTGCAACATACTGTTCCATATACTCCACAACAAAATGGTGTAGCTGAAAGGAAGAATCGCACCTTAAAAGAAATGTCTAATTGTATGCTTCAATCTAAAGGACTTGGTCTCAATTTTTGGGCAGGAGCCATTAACTGTGCAAATCACATAGTAAATCGCACTACTACTAAGTTTTTAAATAAAATAACTCCAGAAGAAGCTTGGAGCTCAATCAAACCAGATGTAAGTCACTTTTGTGTTATTGGAAGTGATGCTTGGGCCCATATTCCAAATGTGAAACATAAAGCCTTAGAACCTAAGAGTGAAAAATGTATTTTTGTTGGATATTCTAAAGATGTCAAATGATATAGACTTTTTCAACCAAAATCCAAAAATATAATCATTAGAAGAGATGTAAAGTTTGATGAAAATATATCAGCCTGCGAGCCTAGTTCAGCGGGTGTGCCACCTTTGGCCTGCGAGCCTGATTCGGCATATGTGCCACCTCTCTCTCTCTCTCTTCTATTTTTAATAGGATTCCTTCCAGTTCATATGATGACAACAAGGACGAAAATCCTCCTTTAGCTCGTGAAATTGTTCCTTATACTCCACCGCTTCCAATATGGGTCTGCTCTACTCGAGATGCAACAGGTTCTCTTGCTGGTGACCCTGCTGATCGGCAACGTACACGTTCTCAGTTTGAAAGAGCTTCTTCCTTATTGGCTCAAGTTCTAGAAAAACTTGATCCAGAAACCTTTGAAGAAGCCTCCGGTCATCTAGATTAGGATGAAGCTATGAATGTAGAGTATCGTTCCTTATTGGGAAAGAATACTTGGTATCTTGTTCCTCTTCCTAAAGGAAGAAAACTTGTCAGATGCAGATAGGTTTACAAAACAAAGTTTGGACCAGATGGAAAAGTGGATAGACATAAAGCTCGTCTTGTCACTAAAGGTTTTTCACAAGTTGAAGGCATTGACTATACTAAAACCTTCTCCCCTGTTGCCAAAATTAATTCTATCTGCCTTGTTCTTTCCCTTGCTGCCTCCCTTAAATGGGAATTCCATCAGATGGATGTTAAATCCGCCTTATTACATGGATATTTGCATGAAAAAATCTACATGGAACAACCCCCTGGCTTTAGAAAAAAATACTCCAGCCCTGTTTTTTGCCTTAGGAAGTCTCTCTATGGTCTCAAACAAGCTCCTCGGGCTTGGTATGCCAAAATGGATAGATATCTATTAGATAATGGCTTTTCTAGGTGTCATTCTGACAACACTATCTACACCAAGAAAGTGGGTAATTCCGTCACCATCCTTGTTCTTTATGTTGATGATCTTATCCTTACTGGTAGTAATCCAAAACATATAAAACATGTGAAGTCTAGCCTCAAAAAGAAGTTTGAAATGACAGACTTAGGACACTTTCATTATTTCCTTGGTCTTCAGGTCTTGCAATCCAAGGAAGGCATTACCCTCTCTCATTCCAAGTATGCCTGTGATCTTCTACACCACTTTCACATGGAAGACTGTAAGCCTGCCCCTTCTCCCTTTCATTCTGGATTCAAGCTTTCAGTCAACTGTACTACCCCTGAAGTTGATGCTACCTTATACCTTCGACTTGTTGGTAAACTTTTGTATCTTACCCATACATGTCCTAACCTTTCCTTTGTCGTTGGTCTTATCGCTCAGTTTATGCACAAACCTCATGAAAGTCACTGGAAAGCAGCTAAAAGAATACTTCGATATATTCGAGGTACAATTCAGTTCGAGATTCATTGAAGTGAAGGAGCATCTCCCTTGTTGATTGGTTTCACTGATTTTGATTGGGCTGGTGACCCTGATGATCGGAAGTCCACTGCAAGATATGTATTCACTCTTGGTTCAGGACCTATTACTTGGTCTTGTAAGAAACAAAGTGCCATCTCCCTTTCTTCAGCAGAAGAAGAGTATCGTGGTGTAGTTGAAGCCAGCAAGGAAGCCATGTGGCTTCGTCAGATCCTATCTGAATTTGGTCTCCATCAGCAGCATCCAACTATACTTTGGTGTGATAATCAGAGTGCCATTCAGCTATGTAAAGATCCAGTTCAGCATCAGTGTATGAAACACATTGAACTCCACATACACTTCATCAGAAATGTCATTCATGACCGTGTTCTTGAAGTGCAGTACTGTCCAACCAATGATCAGGTATCCGATAACTTTACAAAGGCTCTCACAGAAGTGAAGTTTACCAAACTTCGATCCATGCTTGGAGTTCAGGAAAGTTGTCATTAAGGGGGGATAGGCTCTAATGTCTCCTTCCTTCTCCTATTGTGTTACTTTTGTAAATCCTTCAATCCTATTCTAGTTTGTTCTTAAGGGGGGATGTTAGGATATTTCGATACATAGGAAATAGGCTCCTTTTGTGTCACGTTTGTAAATCCTTCAATCCTATCCCAAGTTGTTCTTAAGGGGGGATGTTAGGATATTCTGACACATAGGAAATAGTTAAGAATAACTTAGTCTAGTGTAGAGTTAGGTAAAGTGTGTTTCTTTACCATGTACATTTGTAACTTATAATCCGACGGACACGATTTGTAGTGACCCAACAGTTATCTCTCACCTCGGTATTAACACAACTTGAAACATGGCTTAGCACCCGATTGGTCAATTATCTCTATTTAAAGAGCATGGAGGGTCATATTTCCAGTAACCATTTATGAGAGAAACATATGTAACTTTTCTTTTTATATTAATAAATTCCCTGAAGTGGCCGCATTGGCTCAAGGCATGGATTGTTTCCCTCTTTGAGGGTTTTAACCACGTGATTATACTGGTGTACTTATTTGTGATCTGTTTGTGAGTGGTGACCTTTGGTTTCTGATCTATGGAACTTACCCTATAAATTCCTACACCTCTAGATCTTAGAAACTCTTTTTTTAGGTTTTTATACTCTTTTGTAAGCTTAAACTGTTTACAGAAGGTATTTTTGGTTTGAAAGAAGTATTTTTGAAACAAAAATAGGTAAACTCTGGATTTTTATGTTTCAAACCTTTAATTATGTTCCAAAATCAATCTTTAAACCTTCTTACAGACTCAGGAAAGGGTTAACAAGGGTTTCATGCTCTTTTCTTGGATAAAACAGACCTAAAACATTCTAATTCATGCACAAAATGGAATCTGAGTATTTTCAATGGCTTTTAATCTTTCAAAGGGTTCTTATGGAGGTCTGTAATGATTAAAACAATCAGAATTTTCTTAAAATTAACTTACAGCTTTTAGAAACTGTAAATTTATCAGGGTTTTTGCAACGAACATGACTTTTGAAGGCAATAAAGGTATTTCTATAGGAAAACAGGCTTTATGAGGCTCAAATTCACATAATTCTTCTTTTCAAATGAAGGGAGGGTATTATCTTTTAAAAATACCTATTATTTTTAGGTATTTGACTCGGAGAAAGGGTTTCTGGAAGTTTGGGAGCTTTCGAAAGTTGGTTGAAGTCTTTAAATGCAAATTGGAGAGTCTGAACAGTTGCAACAGCAAATTTGGGATGAATTCTGGTATTTGAGCATGTAAACAAGGTGATAGTACTCGTTTCTTCAACCGGGAAAAGTTTGTGAGCAGAAAACGCAAAGAAAATGTTTAATCGTGCATAAATTTGTTGTTTATAGGAATTTTAGTTGAAACAATATCTGCAATTAATTTCGGTCTTTTCAAATGGGAGACGGTTTGGCACCGGGGGGTCGAATACCACCAGGTGGTTATCGCATGAGATGAAGGCAATAAATGGTATTTTGCAATCGAATCCGATCCAGTGAGAAAAGGACGCGTGGAGGAGAGAGGAGGGAAATACCTCCCATATCACAAATCTGAAATGGATTAACGATAAAGCTTTTTAATTTGCGATATGGGTTTTAGTTCATTGGATCAGGTGGAGGGAGTGCGAACGGTCAAGATCTATCGGTGGAGCTGCTTGGCAGATGGGCGTGGGGCCCGAGAAGTTTTTATGTGGTGGGGTTAATGTTATTACGTTTAAACATAGTTTAAACATAAAATATAATGTATTTAACGTGATAGGCAGGATATGGTTTACACAACCAATGACTTATTTTACAGGTGTAAAGTGACCTTAGGGCGGGCTTTAATAAAATATGTGTTTTAACCTATGGTGGAGCGGAATATGTCATGTGGGGAATTAGAACTATAAGATAAAATAAAAATGTGGGTTGGGACTTTATTTAATATAAATGAATTAATTATATTATGGGATGGGGTATTATAAGGGAATTAATAAAATAAGTTAAATGTTAATATGATATGAAATGAGTGGAAAATATACAAATACCCTTTATAAAGTGTAATTTTGACATTTGGGCACATTTTTCATAATGATGGCCCATTTTTACACTTACACTTAGGATAGATAGCATTTTGTAGATTTTTTGAATGTTTTTGTATGAAATGAAATTAGTTAAGGGGGGTTTTTACTTTCCCTAAGAAAAAAGGTGTTTTAACTTAGGAAAAGGGATTTTATCTTAAGAAAAGGGTGATAATGTTGAGGAAAAGGGTTTTTATGAAGAGAATCCAATAATTAGTACCTATCAGTCATTAAGCCTTGGGTCTGGTCCCAACAAAAGTCAGAGAAATGCTCTGAGCCTTTATAACTAAAGGCTTTTATTACTGGAATACTTTGAGGGAAGGGAAATTAGTAATTTAGCCAGATGATGTTTATCCATGCCTTATAAAACTGCTTTCTACCAACCCATCATTTATTATACCATTTTTTCATTTATTTTCATGGGTGCATTTGAGCTTGCAACCCTAAATCCATTTTTCTTTTAAAGCATAAAATATCTATTTCTAACCTTATTTCATTCGAGGGCTCAGATTAAACTGTTGAGCTCCTCATTTATTCTCTATCTGCCTACTGATTTGTCAAGTTTAAACTATTTGACAAATATTTATTCTCTATCTATAAACATGAAATTTAAAGCATGAAAAAGTTAATATTAAACTATTTAACTCATCATGGATTATAGCATTCTAAAAAAGCTGCACATAATCATTATTTTTGCAATAAAAGTAAAAACTAGTGGCATTTTGACTTACATTATTCTTATCTCTTTTTTATTTTGGGGTCCATTTTTTATTCTATTTTATCTTTTCTTTTCAAGTTCTTTCATTTTCTTTTAGGACTTTTACCCTCTTTTCATTTTTTTATTATTTTCAAATATGGGAAAACAACTTGTAGTAAGTAAGGTATGTACATATTTACAAGACTAATCAAAGTCAATTCAAAAATTATGAACCCTATTATTATAGGACCCTAACAACATCCACATAGTCACAGGAGGTGGTATAAGAACAAGCAGATAAGGGATCCACCGATGTTGAGCCCAAGGTGATCGCTGAAAGGGGATCAAGTGAAACAGGAGGGGAAGTCCAAGAGGGGTCTTCCACTGAGGATCTCATAGATGATGATAGGTAGAGGATAGTGGTCTAAGACTCTGTCATCTCGACATCGACAGGGGAATTTCAATGGGAAAAGATGTATCCTTAGGTTGGCCTGAATCATACTGCGCAAGCACGGGAGAGACAGACTCGTTCTGTTCAGTCTCGTATTCCCGAACTACTTCCAAAGAGGTGCGGTACTTATTTAGGCAGGGACAGAGGTGGGTATAATGGCCATGGAGATCACACAAAGCACAGGGATGGTTGGTGTGAATAGTCTTGGGGTTCTTGGTTGCAATCATGGAAGAAATAGAGGCTTCAAGGACCTTAGACTCAGGGAACACGAAATTAACCATAGGCTTGATATGAGGCAATTCAGGAAATTTATGTGTGGCATGACCAACAATATCACACAAAGAACACAGGGGGTTACGCTTTGGAGGTTGAGAAGGAGAAGGGGTTTTTTTGGAATCCTTATCTTTAGTTGTTTTTTTGCGGGCTTTTCCCCCTCACCTAAAGCTTTTGCAATAGGAGTAGGTTCCTATTGAGGTGGCTGAGGCATAGAAGCAAGGGAGGGGTCATGGTGACCGGTTGGACCAAGGTCAAAGTAGTACAAGGTTTGGGCTGAATAGGAAGGATAGTGGCTGGGGGATCAATGTACCAGACTGGGATCCCTAGGGTCATGTTAGGAAGGGACAAGGTAACCATAATAGGTACTGAAAATGCTCCAAGAGGGGGGGAAAGAAACGGTATCTAACCAGAGGGGGAATCATCGGGCAGGATAGCTCCGAGATGGTTAAGGTCACAGGTAACCATTCCAGGAGGGTAGAGAAGATCATGGACACCAGCTGCAAATGAGAGGCCTTAAGGAGAGGGTCCTAAAGTCTGATTCGAGATGCTAGGAGCAAGTTATGGAGGGCGGGGCTGCTAACTAGTTGAACTGGTACATTTGAGGTCAGACCAAGACAATTACATCATGCAAACATTCGATGAGCTAGAGTTAGAGATAGGAGGAGGGATACAAAGGAATGAACCAAGAAAAGAGGAATATTTATAGACTCTAGGTGAGACACTGGTCGGAAGTTGGACTGTTTGTTTATTGGCCACCGAAGAGATGATGGAATTAGGGGAGGTTTGAGACTTCGGTTCGTAATATGTCAATTGATCGATGGTGATGATATTTCCATTGTGAGAAAAGCACATATTACGGTGAACCATAGATGAGACAACAGACATCGCATAAGTGTAGCTATGACCCAATAGAATTTTGTAGTCTAAGGGGGCATCAATGACTTCTACGTCAACACAAACAGCCTTGCCCGCAAGAGTAATAGGATAATTGCAGAACATTCCAAGGGGTTGGGAAGAGTGGCCATCTCATGCTCGGAGGGTGATAGTGGAAGGGGCTAACTCAGGAGATCTGAGTTTCTTCCAAACTGAAGCGGACATCACACAGGTGGATTCCCCCTCGTCAATGATACAACGAGAGAAGTTTTCATTCCGGATCTTGACAAATATTTGGAAGGCATCGGAAGCAGGAAAGGAGGGATTTTCTAACCGATCAACATCAAAGACAAACAAATGATCATCTAAAGGATCCATGGTAGTTAGTAGAGCTTTTCTTTATGAAGGGAATGACTGGAGGACTTCCATCATTGACATGGTAGCAGGGGATTCCGCCCAGTCATCTACTATACTATAGGAGTGGGCAGCTTTACCAGAAGCATCGTTTCGATGTAATGGTCCCTTGTGAACCTTGATATGAACCTCTGCCTTGGGCTGAGGGATCATAAAAGGACCATTGGGTGTCGAAAGAGGCTTTGTGTGACTTGAAGAAGGGGTCTTGATAGCAGACATAGCGGGGGGCTTGTTGTACTGATGGGATTGAGTCTGAAGGTTTAGGTCAAGGCAAGTGGGTTGGTCAGATTTCATCATGAGGATATGGTAATCAGAGGTACCAGATGGAGGAATTTGAGTGGCTTCCTGACTTTCAGGGGGTTTGGCAGTCACATATCCTTGCTGGGGAAAGGATTGGTAAACACAGTCGGTTGGATAGGGGCACCATTGGGAGGAACCGAAGGGGAGGCTTGTTGTCCTCGGGATGCTGCTTGAGCTTCCCACATCTAACACATCTGAGGTAAAAGAGGACAATCATGGGTAAAGTGACCATAAACACCGCAACAAGAACAATGTTTATTCGTGCAAAGGGGCATGTCTTGCTTGGGCTGAGTGACATGTTGCGTAGTTGCAGTGTTAAGAGCATTCTCTTATGGAGGGTTTCCTAGATTACTTGGGGCATATTGATTTTGGTTTCCTTTCCTCTTCCTTTTGGAAGTAGGAGGATTATTTGCACCCTGTTGCGCATACACCTGACCTTGAGGGGGTGGTGGCTGCTGTTGTGGAGCTTTAGAAGGAAAGGGAGGTTGAGGTGCTAATGCTGGAGGAGTTGGAGCACCAAGCTGTGGATACATATAATAAGGAGGTTGGGCAAAATTTGGGAAAACATGTTGTGAAAAAGGAGGAGGCATGCTGTATATTGGATACATGCTACTGAGTGGGGGGGAAGTGTTGGAGGAGCTAGCCCCTCCCTAAGGGAAATCATAACCCATGGGAGGATGAGTGTACGGATGTGAAAGGGCTCCAACGATATCGTCGATGGCATGGGATGCCCCCAGTGCGTGGTCTAGGGAGATCAGGTTAGACGGTATAAACATAACCAAATTGTGCATATATTAGGTCATATTTCAATGCAATCTAGAGGGCAGCTTCCTCGGTCTGAGGGAAGTGAGATGCGATATTTTTCCAATAGCAGGAAAAAGTGATCTAAGAAACCAATCCATGTAGACACGATCTTCGAAGGTAGGAGCTCGACATAGGCTCTTTCTTCTCTGCCATTCTTGGACATGGTCATATAGGCGGGTCACAGACGATTGATGGAAAGAGGTTAAGATTTTGGTGTCGGTGTCATAGTGAAGGGGAAGCTGGAAATAAAAAAAGAAACCATGGAAAGAGTTGCAAAAATAGTATGAGAGGAGGAGGCATGGTCGACATACCACTTGGAAGCTTCTCCAGTAAGCGTATGTTGGAATAACTGAAGACGGGTAGAGTCATCGGTGATGGAGTTAGATGAACACCACATATGGAAAGAATTAACATGGTTAGTAAGATCCTCTCTAGAAATTCCTTCAAACTTGGGGATGTATGAAGGGAGTTTGGTTGGAATAGTAGGCCAACCAGGATCATGGTGTATGGGGTCATTAATCAACTAGATAAAATAGGGAAAATTGAGACCTGCCATATAAGGGAGAAAGGGAGCAGTCGGGATAGTTCATGTTGCAACACCACTAGTAGCATTCCCAACATTAGGGTCGGGGCTGCCACCAATGTTAGGTCTTGAACCATACATGGCGAAGGTGAAAGGTGCAGGAGAGCCGGGAATATAACCAGAAGGGGAACCCAATGAACCAAAAGTAGAGTCAGAATGGGGACTCGGTGGAGGATGAACTTGAACCCTACGCGGAGGAGTAAGTCTTCCCATCAAAAACTGAGGATGAAGGCCTTGGAGTCTCTGGGATGAATGCCTTGGGGGTGCAATGAAGGTAAAAATATAGGGAACACAAAAAGGAAGAGAGGTAAACAAGGGCAGGGAGGTGCAGGATCGATTGATTACAATGTTTAGGAAGAGAGGTAAAAAAGGGCAGGGAGGTGCAGGATCAATTAATTACAATGTTTAGGAAGAGAGGTAAGCAAGGGCAAGGAGGTGCAGGATCAGTTGATTAAAATGTTTAAGTCTTGGCCGCACAGTGTAAACTAGGTGCTCTTCACTTAGGGTGTGCGTGTAAGTGATAAGTGTGTTAATTTTAATTAAGCCTGGAAATTTGTAGAGAAAGAAAGAAAAAATATGTTGTATAGCTGTAAATAAATCTGAAAATGATAGCAAAGGAAACTGAATGCGATAGTAAGATAAACAACTAAGGATGCATCAATTTAAACCCAAGGAGGAGGGCTTCCCAACAACTAGTCTATGGGTGGGAGAAATCTAGTCAAAACACACAAAATTTCCAATGGATATAAAGTCAGGAGGGACAAGGATCTAAAGGTCAGATCTGCTGGAAAGAGGGGAAAAAAACAGCAAAAAAACAGAGCGAAAAATGCTGCAAAAAAGGGGGTGAAAGGCTACAACCTGAAGGGAAATGGGGGGGACCCGGAACCTAAAGGAGGACCAAAAAGAACTAAAAATAGGTGCTTTATATGGATGAATAACTGATCTGAAATGGATCTAAAGGTACAGGTTTAGATCTGAAAAATGGCTGAAAACACTGAAATCTCACAGGACCTGCTTAAGCTAAACTCCTCCTAAAAAAGGTGGAAGCATATTAAAGCCCTAAGGGGCTTGGTTCCTACTTCTACAAGTAAAAATAGGCAAGTAAAAGTCCAATATGGGTGAAGAGGGAGGTCAAATAATCATGAATAGTGGCCCAAACAATCCCAAAAATATCATAGAAAAAATCCCGCAAAAAGTACAGGTTGCAGTTTCTAACCTGTTTTATGCTCAGGTCACAGTTTTTAGGTTTTTCCCCGCTTCCTCAGCACTGAGACCACAGTTTTTGGCCCAAAAAGTGTGACCTGCACTTCCGGCTAATTTGGGAACAGATTTCAGAAAAAAGTGATGTCTCTGATGCGGCTAATACCTGTTACCTGCGCAATATGCCCAGAAACACACGGAAGTTAGAATTTTTACTGTTTTAGGGTTTTAAAGGTGAAAAACAACATCAAGAATGAAAAAAAAGAAGTTGAATAAAAACCCTAGGGGTTGAAGTAGCTATTCATGTAGGGATCTGAAAAATGACAGTGGTCGTAATTATAAACCCTTGTGGAGTCACCAGTTATTAGTGTGAATTCTAATCACAAGAGTGCGAAAAAATCTCACTTTAGTTTTCCTAACAAGCATCCCTAACATCAAAAATGGCTATCGAATTCCTTAGATCTGCAGTTATTGATCAAAATAAATGCTATATAAATCCAAATATATGCAGTTAAAGACATTAAAAAGAAAATAAGCAAGAGTTGCTCCATGCGTCCAATGAATAAGACAAGATTTTTTAAAGATTTTTTTGTATTTTGGCACCTGGGAAGGGAACATAGAAAGATGTTACCAGTCCCCCCTCAATGGGATGGGTTCTTGTATGTCCTCAGCACTTCATATCTAAGATCTCTCTCTCTTGATGGTGTAGAAAAAACAGACAAAAATGGAACTCAAAGGAAGCTCACAAGCAAAAAGTAGAAAAAAATGACAATGATGGAGGATCAAAGTCAGACCAAAAGTATAGATCGAGAGTGATCTTTAGGCAACAAAAGGTAGTGAATGAATGGAAAAACCCTTCTATTTATAACAAAATATTGAGTTAGTATAGATATTGGTGCATAATTAAAATATTATTAACCAAATCTAGATCCAACTTTATGGAATATTTTATTATTTTTGTTGGAGGGAAAAAGAATCTGAATTTGGTCAAATCCCTTTATTTGTAAATAATAAATAAATAAATGATTTATTTATTTATTTAGAATGTGGTTGAGTAATAATTAAATAAATAATTATTTATTTAATTATTTATAAACGATTTAGTCAAATTTAACAAGGAATATTATTTAAATAATGTTTTAAATAATTATTCCTAGAAAATAATAAGATAAATAATGATTTATCTAATTACTTTTCTTGTTTTGGGTTAAATATGACCAGGAATATTAACTGAACTGTGGTTTAATTACTTATCCCTTGAAGAAAATCAAACAAATAAGGATTTATTCAACTATTCCTCATGAGATTTCTTGTTTAGACCATAAACAACTTAATTAATTATGGATTATTAAGTTATTTTTCATAGTGAAAGAAATTTTACTATGGTAAAATTGGTCTTACATGGTGTACTTTGGTCCACCTAATAGTAATAGGTTAGATGACCAAAAATTGGTGTAACACATACCTCTCCCCTCACATCTACCCACTTTCACCAACTTACCTGGGGTAAACATGAGATAAGGGGTAGTTATGACCAGACTCAACCTCCTAGATAACTTTAAGGACATGGAGTCAACAATACATACCTTACTAACTTTCCTCGGGTGCCTCAGGACCCTCCAGGAGTAACCCAACCCCTCCAGGTGTCCATACCCTGAGCCAAATTACTTTTACTTAAGCTTGAGCCCCAGTTGCTCCCTTTCTAACCCTTCCATGTGTCTAGAAACCCCCACTCGCTCCCATAGCCCTACTTCAGTGTGAATGTGGCCTTTTTTTGCCCAGTGTTGTGCCAGAAAATGTGGAATTTAAGCCACTTTTTTAGGGTTGGGGCTAAGTCTCTACCCAGAAACCCATATAACTTTTAAAAATCATAAGATACATGACAACAATGATTATAAAGAAAAAACTGAAACCAAGACTTGGCCTTACCATCCCCAACCGAGACTAACATCCTGTCAAACGCTTTATGAACATGAAATATATAGGTTGTGAATGAAATTATGAGCATAAGATACTGAAAAATCATATGAATATTAACAATAAGAATCATCACCCTCTCCCATTATCTGAATTAACATCAATTAGGTCTTGCATCCATTACTCTTTTATTTACAAGTAAAAACATGAAAATAGCCATGACTAAAACCAGTCATATATCCATGTTTTAACAAACATATAAACATAAAAATAACCATTACTTAAAAACTAGTAAAGCCACATATTAACAAGAAAATTTACCAATCAAAAGCAAGAGAACTTAGCTTTCATTAAACGTAGGCAAGAGCCAACCAAGTTAGAGACTTCCACGTACCACCCGACCAAAGACATGGCTAAACCAAATATTTCTTTTAGAGATTCACCCGTGTGCTATATTCCAAGCATGAATGTGGAATCTCATGGGACAAAACAATCCAAAAAAAACAATGGAATCCAGAGGTTAAAGCACCTCCACCCTCACTATACCATGATCTCACCTAAACCGGCGCCGAGATCATAAAACCAAACCGAGCTTGGAATGCCTCAGGATTCCTTCACCATCCTTGAGAAATTTTCCATCTCCAACACTCTATGATTTACCTTAATCCACACCATATCACTAGGCCCTAATCAAGACTCCACCTTCATGCTTTACCATGTATGCAATATTCCCAATTATCCATGAGCTAGTTGGAATATTGATTTTTTCTTTTGCTTCTTAATTTACTGAATAAGAGGGTATAGAGACCCATAAATCTCCTTAGTAGAAATAAAATTACCACTAATGTGAAAGGATATTATTTTAGTTTCTCGATAAAGCACCCTTAGATGTGAAAAGGGGACGTAACACATAGACTGGGTCAACTTTGACCAAATCAACAGCGTTGTCATCGAGGAGTGGCACTCATTATGGGACAGCACAATTTTGGAGGGAGACTCCATGCATGGAAGTAGTGTCTTAAAAAATTGGGGCCAAGGGTGAGAAGCTCACCACTTATATAAGGAAGATAATGGCAGCCATAGATGATTATGTTATGTTTTGATATTTTGGATTTTATGGTCTGTTTAGACTTGTTGCTCTCTTCAGTTGTTCAGCTAAGATTGCAATGTTGTTTAGCACAGGGTGTTCCCGAGCGGGAATCCCACCTCTATCCTTTGGAAGAATATAATAAATAGTATTGCACTATACTTCCACATTCATGCATTGGCCCAAGCTCTACCTTTATTCTGCAGCGTAGTTTCTGTTGAGAGATGTGCTAAGTTGTTGGGTGCAGCAGTGAAGAATAAATTTGAGTCATTTCTGATCTATTTTTCAGTGGAGGAAGGTTTCCTTCCATTGGAAGGCTAGTGAATAAGGCCCTTGAGCCTTATTGCAGAATTTGGCATCAGGCCACACTATCATTTTCCCCTATAGCGCAGTTTCTGTCTTGGATTGCGTTATTTTAGGGAGGAGTTGCAGGAGTGGTTTCAGTACACCATTTTGAGAGGAGATTTTCTAGTTGAGGGAACAACCATTCATCTAGAGGATCCATTGGAGGAGGATACATTATTTTCCATATCATATCAGCCACATATTTCCAGTTTTATTGTTGCAGTGAATCTTCATCCCTAGGGCTTTGATTCATATCTTGAATATTGGTGTATTTCTGAAAACCCTCTTGGGTTTCATGTTGGACATTGTATAGAGCCTAGATCTTTAATTTTTGTATCTTTTGAGGCATATAATAGCCATCTATATTTTTTTTATTCATTTTATGTAGAAGTGCACCTATGACTACACTGTAGCAGTCTTCCAACATTTTGATATAGTTGCAGCACCTCGTTCTTGAATGTTTTATCTATTGGAGGCTTGTTGAATCTTGCTATATGTTTTGTGACCCATTATTTTATATATTCTTGTTATTGTTATGATTAATGGAAAGGCTCCATATTGGTCTCATACTTTGATGTGATGTTTACACTATTATTTCCATCATTTTGTTCTATACTCCTGATTTTCCCATTTGGGAATATTATAGGGGTATCAGAGCATAATCTTGGCTCAGCCTATGCATCTTAAGCCAATATGTCATAATAAGAAGAAGAAGAGATCAAAATGATGGAAGGAATGAGTTTTATCTCATCTCCTTTCAGATCCATGAAGGACCTCACCAAGGAGTTCAAGCCAATTAAAATGGAGAGAAACAATGAGACCTTATTAGGGTTTCAAGAGGAGGAAGGTCCATGTACTTCCTATCAGCAGAAGAGAAAACCGGTATTGCATAGAGCTCCAAATAATTCTACTATGCCCTTTCCTTTTGAAGAAGAATATGAAAGGCATGGAGATGTAGGAAACTTAGAACATGAGATTTTGAGTGAGTATCTTGCAAAATATAAATCTCAATCGAGGGCTTTCAAGGAGAATCCAACTCTCCCCCAGTTTATTCAGATCAAGGAAGAAAGGAGACCTTGTAGAAATAGAAGGAGAGGACACAATAGATTCCTATTGTGTACTTTTGATGGGTCACCCACATGCACAGCAAGGGCTTAGAGGAGAAATCTAGATGCATTCTTTCTACTACATCTAGTGGTAGAAAGTGAAGTTGTTGAGATTGCAACTCTGCACCATGAGGGTGAAACAAATATTAGGTGGTTTAGCCATGTGAGTCATGCAAGAGTGACTGCTTATGAATATTTTACTCAAAGGATGATCAATAAGTTTGAAAAAAGGAAGCATGAGGAAAATAAACTTCCACCATCACATGTTGGAGGAGAACTTGCATCAGGAGGAGGAACACTTGCATCATTTCAAAGTGGTCTTGATCTCTTGACATTTAGAATCCCATGCATTATTCAGGAGATGCATGAGAAGGAGGAGACTTATACCAGTGTCGCTACAGCATTAGAGGAGAAGCCATCATCATCACCAGTAGTTGGGGAAGTCATCACACAGGATTTAAACCAAGGTATGCAAATTTTTCCACTTTCTGTTATTTCGGCACATCATATGGAAGGTTGTGGGGACATGCCATTGCATGACCTAGGAGAAAAACACACTACTGATTTGGAATAGCAGACTATCACTACACAAAGGACCCTTAACAGGATCAAGGAGGAGATGTACATCCATCCTATTATGTCATTGTTGCGATGCACACAACTCTTGGGTTTGGAGTGTAGATTGTTGGAGGATGGGATGAATAGTGTCCTAAATAATCTAATACAGAACTATATGTTCAGCATTGAGCATGATCATGAGACATAAGATGCACCATCATGGAGATCAACAGCGCTGTCATTAATCAGCAGTGATGATTTGGGGGGAAACCATTACTGGAGAATTCCAATGACCATCCTACATGTGTACCAAGGGATAGGCAGATGGTTGATGAGATACATCTTATCTCCCATTGCTATGATGGATCCTTCTTGATGAGCACATCACAATTCAATGAGAAGTATTTTCATTCAGTATATTTGAATCCTTATGTAATCAACATGGTCATAGATGAGTGGTCTTCATATGGAGATCTCCAGGAGACTGCACTTCAACATCCCATGAAGTGTAGAGATAGTGATCTAATTTGGGAGGATGGTATTCTCCATTTGAGGAATACCCATTTGGAGCATGACAGTGGACACTCACTACTGGTTGGATAGGTGATGTTGATGAGAAAGAGGCTGGTGAGCCACTTGCATATCTATGAGATAGGGCAGCAGGAGGCATGGTTGTGTTGGCTACTCTTGAAATATTTTGGTCAGTATGTGACATATCCTATTCCAAAGGGTATTTTATTGGTTGAGGCATTAATATTTAGTGGCATTCCACCTGGGAGGCCACTTGATCAAGGATTGGTGATAAATGTCTCACAACATATTGCACCACTCATAGATACAGGAGGAGTGGGAGCATTGGGAGGTCATGGTACAACGCTAAGAGTCTTGGGTAGACTCAAGGAGGAGGGAGACATTCTCCCAACATCATCATTACCCACTCTCACCTTAGAACTTGCGCTAAGAAAAGAGCAGCAGAGGGAGAATAACAGCCTTCCAGTATGTGAATTTGGCATAGGATATTTCAAAGGAGGGAGAAACCACCTTATAGATTCTTTATATGATAGATCATCAGTGTTGTAACTGTGGAGGGTAGATCCATATTGGAAATCCCAGCTGCTGCTGGATTATTCGAAGGATATTTTTATTGCCATGATACTTGATGACCATCTACATAAGGAGGGATATTCATTCAGATATGAGGTCATCTACTATCATGGTAGGATATTCTTATCTAGAGCATCCAAGCTCAAGGAGAAGTTACTACAAGCAACACATATGGATTTTCTCTTCAACCTCACTTATTCCATGAGGTCATACCATACTATCATGGAGGGGTTTACTTGGGAAGGCTTTGAAGAGGAGATATATCAGCATTTGATGAGATGCATGGATCATGTGGAGATGGAGGAGATACATAACTCATTTATGGAGTTATCACATCCACCTCTTTCCTCTATAGGATTGACAAGGGATTTATCTATGAGCCACTCCATTTATGTGAGAAAAGTATATGGTAAGGAACATGTTTTTATGCATAATGATTTACTTCATGAATATTTGCATTCCTTTACCATACATGTGTAGGCCATTGTTCCAAGGGGGGAGCATTATTCCTGATAAACTTCATGGTCAACTATGGGCCATAAACAGTATTGAGCATGGCCACTCCCTAGGAGGATATAGGGAGATGATATATCATTCCGAGTGTGCACCAAAAGCACCAAACATAACTCACCTTCTCAAAGCATGTGAGAATACTATGGAAGCAAGTATATGGTGGGGAAACCACTTACCATATCATTATCTGAGGAATTCAGGAGATATATTGCGTTGGTTCCAAATGTGGTCTATGATCCACCTCCATTATTGCATATGGGAGCTTATATGTACTTGGTTTTGATTCCACAAATTGATGATTTAATTATTCTTTTTACGGTAATGAATGGAGGAAGGATGGGAGGATTGAGCATACCCTTTGGGAGAGGGATTCTCCATGTCTTTTATGCTTCATGTTTCAGGGAGAGCATTGGGAAAACCATGATTACTTCATTAGGTCTTTTTCTTCCTTGTCGGATGAGTCATTTGCATCTCATGAGAACTTGGGAGGAGCATTTCATGGAGGGATTGATTGGGAAACACTTGTTATATGAGGATATATTATCACATGGAGGTTTCACCAAGGAAGGAGGAGAAGAGTTGCAGCACTCACCTTTACAGTTTCTTGAGGACAAGCAACATTTGGGAGGGGAGGACTATAATATTCCCAATTAGCCATGAGCTACTTGGAATATTAATTTTTTCTTTTGCTTCTTAATTTACTGAATAAGAGAGTATGGAGACCCATAAATCTCTTTAGTAGGAATAAAATCACTGCTAATGTGAAAGAATGTTATTTTAGTGGCTTGATAAAGCACCCTTAGGTGTGAAAAGGGGCTGGAACACATAGACTGGGTCAACTTTGACCAAATCAACAACGTAGTCATGGAGGAATGGCATTCATTATGGGACAACGTAGTTTTAGAGGGAGACTCCATGCATGGAAGTAGTGTCTTAAATGAGTGGGGACAAGGGTGAGGAAGCTCACCACTTATATAAGGAAGAAGATGGAAGCCATATATGATTATGTTATGTTTTGATATTTTGGATTTTATGGTCTATTTAGACTTGTTGCTCTCTTCAGTTGTTTAGCTAAGATTGCAAATTTGTTTATCACAAGGTGTTCTTGAGAGGGAATCCCACCTATATCCTTGAGAAGCCTCTAAGGAAGAGTATTGCACTATACTTCCACATTTAGGCATCAGACCAAGCTCTACCTTTATTCTACAACATAGTTTCTGTTGAGAGATGTGTTAATTTGCACGGTGCAGTAGTGGAGAATACATTGGGTAATTTCTGATCTGCTTTTCAGTGGAGAAAGGTTTCCTTCCATTGGGAGGCTAGTGAAGAAGAAGTCCCTTGAGCCTTATTGTATCATTTGGTATCAGGCAACACTATCATTTTCCCCTACAGTGCAGTTTCTGTCTTGGACTGTGTTATTTTAGGGAGGAGTTGTAGGAGTGGTTTTAGTACACCATTTGGAGAGGATATTTTCTAGTGAAGGGATTATCCTTTCATCTAAAGGATCTGCTGGAGGAGGCTACATTCTTTGTCATATCATATCAGCCACATCTTTCCAGTTTTATTGTTGCAGTGAATCTTCAGCCCTAGCGCTTTCATTCATATTTTTTATATTGGTGTATTTCTGAAAACCCTCTTGGGTTTCTTGTTGGAGGTTGTATAGAGCCTAGATCTTCATTTTTTTTTATCTTCTGAGGCATATAACAGCCATCTAACTTTTTTTTATTCATTTTGTGTAGTATTGCACCTATGATTGTGCTGTAGCAGTCTTTAAACATTTTTATATAGTTGCATCACCTCATTCTTGAGGGTTTTATCTATTGGAGGCTTGTTGTATCTTGTTATATCCTTTGTGGCCCATTATTTTATACATATTTGATGTTTTTATTATTAATGAAAATGATCCATATTGGTCTCATACTTTGATGTGATATTTACATTGCTATTTCCAGCATTTTGTTCTATATTCCTGCTTTTCCCATTTGGGAATATTAAAGTGTATCCACCATTACTGGTCAAGGGATTCCTAGGCCTTTGGGAATTTTCCTAAAACCACCTCCGCCCCAAATTATAAAACCTTCTAACAATCCCAAAGCTAGAAACCAAGAAAATACACATCACACCATGGTTATTCAGAAATGGAAAGGTAAGGATGAAAACCACTGTTAAGACCTGGAAAAACCATGCCACCGACATCAAAAGAACTAAATACTAACATGCACATACCATGCATGTCAAAATCAATAAGGAAATAATAATTGCAATCTCTTACCTACAAGTATTCCTATTGAATATTTCTTGTTCCAACCTCTCCTTGCTTGATATTTTCTTTCCTTTTCCTTCTTTGTCCTTCTTTTTCTTGCTTTTCCCTTTCTTGATCCAATGCTGAAATGTGCCAAGAAAAATCTAAGTGTCCAAGAGTGTGAGAGAGATAATAGATAGAGAGTTCCAAAACTGAACTGACAAAAGGTACCCATTGATCCTCATAATCCTTTTTATCAATTGGGCCTCTATTTTCTTCATTTTCCTCCTCACATGCAACTTGTGACCTTTCACCTTCCTTTTCTCCTAATTTCCTTTATTTTCATAAATAAATGTGTCAAAAATATTGTTTTCCTTTCCAAAGCCTTAGCTATTTCCTTTGTCAGTTTCCCCTTAGCCATAAACACATAAAGTGATTCCCACTAGGATATCCTGCTCAACATTCAGCTTAGAATAAGGGTCCCTTAACCATGGTCTTATTTTTACCTTAATATTTTTATTACACGAACTTTTAGCCTAAGTCTATTACATAACCCTCCTCCTTGGGGAACACCGTCCTCGGTGTTAAACCACAACTATACCTTAGAAAAACCACTGAAAAGAAAGAATACTCCCCACGGAGCTTTATAACTTATATCAATGCAATATTTACAATGAATAACCTACTAAAATAAAACTCCATCATGGAAACATGACAATATAACAACCATACCTCTTACTAGAAATTTATAACTTATCTCATGGTGGTTTTTACAATATTGACCCTACATAAATATGTACAAAAACCAAAACTGATTTTCTTCAACTGGAAAATAATCAAGAATACATATCTCACATCTAATCTTCAATCTCTGATGTAGCTTCTTTGGGCCCAAATTTCTTCCACTGCACTTTAACTTGCTCAATGGCTCTATTCCAGAGGATGAGTTGTTTCCGTTGAAATATGCACTAAGCTTCCCACTGGAATTCCCCTTCTGGTTCGACTTGCAATACAGACAAATCAATAACATGATCAACATCCTTTATATACCTTTTAAGCAATGAAACATGGAAAACATCATGGACTTTCACTGTTATAGGTATTGCAAGTTGATAGGCCACACATCCAATCATCTCAAGGACCTCAAAAGGCCTACAATACCATGGTGTGAACTTGGAACATGATCCAATCCTCAAGGAGCTATTATTGGGCTTGATGCATAAATACACATGCTCCCCAACCTGAAACTCCTTAAATTCCATGTGTTGGTCTGCATAAATATTATACCTATCATTTTCTACCTTTATATTATTATTTATAACCTGTGTTTCCTATTCCATATTTTCCAATATTTTCTGTTCAATAAGAACCATTTTCACTTGATCACACTAGTTGATGGGAGTGTTACAACTCCACTCATATAGTGCCTCAAATGGACTCATCCTCAATGACTCCTGATAACCATTGATGAAAAATGAAAAAAATCGAAGGTACTCCTCCCATCTCCTTTGTTGGTGTCACAAACATCCTTAACATTTCCTCCAATATCTTGTTGACCCTCTTAGTGTGTCCCTCTGTCTTTGGATGATAATTTGTACTGAAGGCCAACTCTGTCCCCAAACCTGCAAACATCTCCTTCCAAAATGTGGAGGTGAACTTGGCATCCTTGTTTGACACAATATTCTTTGAAACACCATCTAATATCACAATCACCTAGATGAAGACTTGTGCCACCTCACTTGCTAAATATGTAGTCTTCACTGGAATGAAGTGAGCCACCTTGCTTAACCTGTCGACCATAACCATGATAGAATCATGTTGCCTCACTATCGTTAGAAGAACTGTAATAAAATACATGGAAATGACCTCCCATTTCCATTCCAGAATTGAAATTGGTTATAGTAGACCACCTAGATTCTTACAGTTTTCCTTCACCTGCTGACAATCCAAATATCTAGCCACGAAATCTTCCACTTCCTTCCCCATATTCGACCAATAGTAGAACTTCTTCATCGTCATCAACTTATTTTGATATCCTAGGTGACACCAGTATGGCTTGACATGAAACTCCCTCAATATAAGCTTCTTGAGATCATTATCATCCGGCATAGATCATGTCCTTGGAACTTACCAAACCATATGCCATGAGATGATAGTATTCATTATGATCAACTGTACTTGCACTTGCACCTGTACCTATACCTATACTTGAACTAGTACCTATACCTGTACTCTGCTCTAACCAGTGCCTAAACTCCATATACCTATCATCATGTTATCCTTCTTGTAACATCTGATCCTATAATTCTGTCCCATAGGAACTCATAGTTGCTATATGATTCACTTGTAATTTCTTGCTAAGAGCATATGCAACTCTATTCTCCTTTCCTTTAATGTATTTGATCTCGAAGAAACTCACTAAGGGTGTCCAACTATCTATATTTCCTGGAATTCAGATTTGGTTGGTTAAATAGATACCTCAAACCATTGTGATCACTCATCAGTAAAAATATCTTGCAATGAAGAGGATGTCTCTATTGACCCTCATTTTTTTATCAAATTTTTCTTATTGAAATCCACTTAATTTCCATCGTTTTCCACTTTATACCATCCAAATATGAACTATTTTACCTTATTATGCATATTTAGGAAAATAAATTATGTTTTTCAATTTTTAGAATTTTTTGTAAAAATTGAGTTTTAAGAGTACTTTTGGATGGAATTGGAAATTCTCGTAATATCTTCATGAAATTCATAATTTCAGGACACCTGGGCACGAGATGAGAACATATTTAGAAATATTGGGAACCAAGGATGGACGTGTACCTATTGGTTTGGTCAAACCAAGCTAAAACAGGCCCGGTCAAAGCTGGTCAAACATGACCCATCTTTTAGAAAATTCCTAGGAAATAGGCCAAAATTAGTATTTTGTTGGATTTTCCAGATTCTGTGTGATTGGATGGATGATTTCAACCAATATATATGGGATTAGGATATATATATATATGACTGTTAGATACATTTTAGTCAATTTTGTTTAATATTTTTTATTTAAGCCAAGAACATTGAAGGCATGAACATGGAGAATTTGTATGATTTCATTTTGAGATTTCTGAATATTGTGAGTTAATTGGAGAAATCGGTTCTATATTATTTTTTATGTTAAATGTGATGAATGAATTATTGAGTTGCAATAGCTGATATTTTCTTTCATTATGCAAGGCAAGGGTGGAGGGCCCCCACACTGAGCTAAGTACACTTTTTGGTTAATTTAGCTGAAATTTCATAAACTAGTTTTGCTTCATGTTTACTCAGTTATTTAGATGTATGGAAATTTCTTATGTTTTCTGATGAATCTTAGTTTAAATTATAATCTTCATATGAAGGGTCCAACAAGAGTCTTAGTAAAATTCTCCTTCTATTGATTAAAGAATAGTAACTAGAATTCATCTTCCTTTCTTTTGTTTAAGTTATTTTCTAAATTTCTAGTTTTTATACAATGGTATTAATGATGAATAAACTTATAAAGAAGGAAAACATGGACCTCCTTATTTAGGAGCCTCTATTGATCAGCGGTTGTCATTGATGTCAACCCAAGCAGCACCAGGGGCTACCCCAATATTGCATGGGAATTTTGACATACCAAATTACTGTATTCTGGGTCAAAAATTTTGATGATTTCTACTTGTCGATATGTTTCCATTGATATATGGCGCACCAGGTAATTCTTCAAGATTTGAGAGATATTCATATTTGAAGTTTGTAACCCCAGTTAGTGGGCTAAAACCCCATGGGGTTGTGGCATGGGTCATTGAAAAGTCAATAATTAATAATTTTTAAGCTCCTAAAATCCCTTCCATGGTCACTTTTTGAAGCCCCTTTCAACCTAAGCATTTATATAAATTTTGGTCCTTATATCTTCCTTATGTAGGGATTTCACTACCTGAAATAGGTCATCATGGAATTTGCGCTCTAAAGTTTTTTCTACAAAGTTTCAGAAGATGAAATTTTTATGAAGCGAAGATGAAATCTTAAGGAAGCTCCTGTCAAAATTTCAGATCAGGGTGCGCAATATTTTTGGAGATATGATCTGTGGAAGTCAGTGTTTTTGCAGCCTCTTGAACTTCATCTCAAATAAGTGACCTTGGGAAAATTGTCATAACTCTCTCTCTGAGTATTGGATTGGAATTATGTAAAAGGTGGCAGATAGTGCATGGACTTTGGTTTTTTCTGTATCAATTTCAGAGCCGAATGAAGAAACAGTAACACATGACACGCCGTACAAGTTCGCTCTACTGAAACATTCCATAATTAAGTCATTGTGATAGATTTGGCATAACTCTCTCTTGAAGAATCCAAATTGGATCAAACCTATGGCATTGGAAAGAAGACTCAGATTACTACTATAAAACTAAAAATCACATATTGGGGATCTAAAATAACAGAGATACACCAAATTCAATATCGAGATCCTAGAAGGAAATAAAAAGCTAGATCATGTGTTTTCAAGGGCTGCAAAGGACCAAACTTTCTAGGGAAACAAAGAAAATAAAGGTGCAACAAAGGGTAGCATGACAAGAGCAGCAACCAAGGTGCAAAATAGCAGCAATAAGTTCAGCACATGAAGTCTTCAAGTGGGTAGCATTGCATAAAGTCATTGTAAAGGTATCATTGTACTAAGTCATTGTAAATGCATCATTGTAAAAATTGTACAAGTGTCTATCTGCCAAGAGTTGAAGAGGCAGTGTCAGGAGGTCTAGGAACATCTTTAGGTGGTTGTGTCATAGTTGGGGTTATGGTCTAGTGTGTCTTCTTCTTCTACATCATTCTATATCATTGTAAAGTGGACCATTTTCCCTGGTATGGGAGTCCATTCTTGTTTTACTCTTCTATAGGGTGGTAGCGTGGTGCTAGGCTGGTGCATGAAGTCACCAACAGATTCAAGCCCGTGAAAAATTTAGGGTGCTAGGGTGGTGCTAGGGTGAGTTGTAGCTCATTTGGTGTTGGGGCATCCGTTTGGTTGACTATTGAATAATCTCGAGCGTTGGAGCGTCCATCCAATGGGAGCTGGAGAATAATTATTTTCTAGATACTAGGAAGTTGGACCTTTATTTTCAATTGGAGTTTAATATTAAAGAATTATTAGAAAGGAATTCAGGTGGTTTTTGTCTTGGAGAGGGTTTCCACCTTAAAAACTATGCATTTGTGATCCTTTTGTTTACTGCTATCATTGTACAAACACTGATAATAATTTAATATTAACTAATGCTCTAATTGAAAGGAATACTGATCTCCCCCCCCCCCCTCTCAGTATTTCCAACAATTGGAATCAGAGCATGGTTCCTTCAATAGAAGTTTAACATATGGAAGGAGGTCATGGAGCATACCAAGAATGGTGTACCTCTGTTCAATGAAAATAATTATGCACTCTGGAAAGGAAGAATGGAGGTCTATCTCTTGGCACAAGGTTATAAATTATGGGACACTATTCAAAATGGATTTACATCAACTGCAGATGAACAAGGTAAGAAGAATTTGCTAAATGATGCAAAAGAAAAAAAATATCATTATCGGTGGATTGATTGAATCTACTTATCATAAGCTGTTGGGTTGTAAAACCGCCAAAAATGTATGGGAAAAACTTGACAATATATATGCAAGTGACTCAAATGTCAAAGAAGCAAAGCTTCAAATCTATAGAGAAAAATTTGAGCAACTCAGAATGAAAGAAGATGGCAACATTGCTGCATACTTCCAATACGTTGATGAAATAACCAATACTCTGGAAGGATTGGGAGAGCCAGTTGACGAGAAGACTATTATATGAAAGATTCTTAGAACTTAACCATGGAGATTCAACCCAAAGGTATTGATCTTAGAATACTGTGCAAATCTAGACAAACTCGGCAAAGAGAAATTACATGGAGTTCTCATAGCATATAAAATGAGACTTGATGAAGAAGAGGGTACTTCGCATCTAGAAACTGCGTTCGTTGCATCTAAGAAAACCAATAAATACAAACAACCTTCAATTGAAAAGACATGCACCTGCAAGTGTGAAGAAAAGGGAGATGATGAGGAAGGTCTTTAAGATGAAGAATATGCTTACTTTATGAGAAAACTAAAAATTAGTAAGGGAAAATTGAAAGGTAAACTTCCATTGATATGTTTCGGCTGTGGTGAGGTTGGGAATTTTGCATCAAAATGTCTAAACAAAAGTGATGGCAACTCAAAAGGAAAGAAAGGCTAGATTGGAGGTTTCTGTGGTGTAGTTTTTCAGAAGTAGGACTCGGAATATCCACAGTAATCATTTTTTTCTGTCTACGTTTCGAGTCTAGATCTAGACTCATCATCAGGACAATCTCAGTCCTGATGATGATTCAAGATCTAGACTCGAAACGTAGACAGAAAAAAATGATTACTGTGGATATTCTGAGTCCTACTTCAAGAAAGAAAGGCTTTAAGAAATTCAACAAGAAAGAAAAAAATAAAGGATTCAGAAGGAACTTTCTCTCTAAAGAATATATCTCATCATCCGATGAAGATAGTGACAACAAAGAAGAAGCCAATGAGAGAGTATTTTTTATGGCCAAGCACAACAAACAAGAGGTATCAGACAATGAAGAAGAAGGGTTGACCATAGAAGAATTTTCTAAGGAGGAAATTAGGCTTATAAAAGAGCTCAAGGTTGAGAATATTCGTTCCAATACTCTTGAAGAACAAGTTCAAGGTCTCAAAATTGAAGTTGAAGAACACAAATGTATTGAAGGGTCACTTCAAAAGAAGTTGGAAGAAATAAACCAAGAAAGGGAAGCATTAGAAGCCAAATTAGTCTCGCAGCATAAGGAAGTGAAGAAGGGAAAAATTGTCCAAAACTATGCCAATAGCTCAAGGGCATTGGAAGAAATCATCAACAATCAATGATCTTACAATGACAGAACTGGCCTCGGCTACAAAGAAGAATAAGCAGGACCTTCTACAACAAAATACAATGAACCTATGAGTTCTGACATACATGTAGACTTCATTAGACAATATTCGCAACAACATCCTTGGAAGATGATTCCTCGACGAAGATTTATGTCCAAGTACCAACATATTTTTCATGGCTATTGTTATTCATGTCAAAAATTTGGTCATAAAGCTATAGAATGTCGCACGCACCCTAGGAACCAATACACTTCCAGGAGATCCTTCAAATATGAACCTCCCAGGTCTCAATGAAACATCAATAGATTTGAACATTTAAGAAATAATATGGAATGTTAAAAATGTTAGAACTTTGGACACATAACCAAAGACTGCAGACTTGAAAATCCTCAAGAAGAATCTTTGAAGCCACAGAACAAACGGACATGGAAGAAGAAGAAGACTAATAATTGTGCTCTCGCTCTTAAGGCTCAAAACAACAAAGATGTGTGGTATGTTGATATCGGTTGCTCAACGCATATGACTGGAGATAGAAGGAAATTTGTATCTCCAAAAGAGAAGAAGGATGGAACCGTATCCTTTGGAAATGATGGATCTTCAAATGTTATAAGATCAGGTATCATCACTGTCGGAAGAAAAGATGTTATAGCCAAGAATGTTCTATTGGTTGAAAACATGAATCACGATATGCTCAGTGTTGGACAAATGTGATCAAGAACACACAATGTTATTCAACTCCACAAAATGTGAAATCAGTAAAGGCGGGTATGGTAAAATTGTGGCTACAACAAGTCGAGCTCCAAATGAAATATATGTTTTGGATGAAGCAACTAAAGCATGTCTACTAGCTAAAGAAGATGAAAGTTGGTTATTTCATAAACGAATGGGTCACATAAACTTTGACAATATTGTCAGGATAAGTAAAAAGATAGCAGTACAAGAAATGCCAAAAATCTTAAAACCTTCCAACACACTATGTGAAGCCTGTCGACACAGAAAGTAGACAAAATTTCAATTTAAAACAAAATAACACTTTGCATCACATCCATTGGAATTGATACATACTAATCTATGTGTTCCTATGAGAACAAAAGGCTTAGATGGAGAATTATATTTCATGTTAATGATAGATGACTATACTAGGATGAAAACCATCAGTTTCATAAAGAAAAAATCTAAAGCATTTGAGTGCTTTAAGATCTACAAGGAGTTGGTCGAAAATGAAATGATTTGAAAATAAAGTGTCTAAGATCAGATAATGGCAAAGCATTCACTTCCAAATTATTTCAGCAATACTGTGAGGAAAATGGAATAAAAAGACAATTTTCAACAGCACGAACACCTCAAAAAAATGGAGTTGTTGAAAGAAAGAACATAACCGTATAGGAAATGGGTAGAAAAATGTTGAAGGACTCAAAATTGGATGAAAAATTTTGTGTTCAAGCAATTCATATGGCGGACTTCATTATCAAGCAAAGTCTTCTCAGAAATAATTGCAACAAGACCCCATATTAATTATGGAAAGGAAAACCGGCTAATGTAAAATATTTCAGAATCTTCGGAAGCAAATGTTATATCAAAAGAGAAGGTCAAAATTTGGTAAGTTTGAATCACGTGTTGATGAAGGTATCTTTGTTGGTTACTCACGCAAAAGAAAGGCCTATAAATGCTATAATCTAAGACAAAAATAGATAGTGGAGAGCATAAATGTTACATTTGACAAGGATGGTGATCTAAGGAATAATGATGAGTATCTAGAATATTTGAAACTTGAGACAGAGGCTGAAAAATACACAAAGAAAATTCTAGAACAAGAAGCAACAATCAAACAGGAAGAAGTAAATAATGATCATCAAAATATACCAAAAAAACAACAAGAATCTCCTCCAAATAGAACAAAAGAATGGATTCAAAAGAACCATCCATCAAATCAAATCATTGGTGACATAAATGAAGGTCTACAGCTTAATTCATCACAACAAGCTCACATTTCTTTTCTAGCAACCTTTAAGCCTAGTAATTTTGAGGAAGCCAACCAAAATGAACAATGGGTAGTAGCTATGAATGAAGAATTCGATCAAGTCGAGAAGAATATCACCTGGGAATTAGTTCCACGACCAAAAGATAAAAATGTCATTGGGACTAAATGGGTGTTCAGGAACAAATTAAATGAAGATGGATAGGTTAACAGAAATAAAGAAAGATTGGTTTGCAAAGGAAATGCACAAGTGGAAGGAATTGATTTCAACAAAAAAATTGCACCAGTTTCCAGAATGGAAGCCATATGAATGTTTCTCGCCTATGCATGTTCAAGAAAATCAAAGTCTACCAAATGGATGTTAATTCAACATTTCTGAATGGCGAATTATAAGAAGAAGTTTACATCGAACAACCTGAATTTTTTCTACTATCAGAAAAAGAAGACTATGTTTGCAGGTTAAAGAAGGCTCTTTATGGTCTCAAGCAGGCTCCCAAAGCATGGTATGCTCGTCTTGATGGATATCTACGTCAACAAGGGTTCAAGAAAGGTATTTGTGATAGCAATATTTATGTACAAATAGAGAAAGATAATTTAACAATCGTTGAGGTATATGCGGATGATATAATATTTGGTAGCAATGATGATCAACTAAGTAAGAAATTTTCTGCAAATATGAAAAGTGAGTTCAAGATGTCTTTACTTGGTGAGCTGACATACTTCTTAGGGCTTCAAATATCTCAGCAAGAGAAAGGAATATTTATATGTCAAGCCAAGTACATCAAGGAAATGCTCAAGAAATTCAAAATGGAAGATTGTAAAACCATCCTTACTCCGATGGTAATAGGTTGCAAACTGAGCATAGATGACTCATCTAAGGATGTGGATCAGAGGTTGTACATATCTATGATTGGTAGTCTTCTATATGTAAAATCCTCCCGGCCAAATGTTATGCAGGTAGTTAGACAAGTAGTAAGATTCCAAGCAACACCAAAAGAATCACAGATTATTACTGTCAAAATAATTCTTCGATATCTAAAGGGCACAAAATAATATGGCTTGTGGTATCCCAAGGGTAACAATCTCATTATTCAAGCCTTTACAAATGTAGATTGGGCAGGAAACATTGATTATCGTAAGAGTACTAGTGGAGCAGTATTCTATCTAGGTGGTTGTCTCGTATCATAGTTGAGAAAAAATCAAACCTCAATCTCGTTATCTACAATAGAAGCAGAATACATTACAGTGGCAGCATTTTGTACTCAAGTCCTTTGGATGAAACAAAATTTGCAAGATCTTTAAGTACAATTCAGTGAGCCTCTTCCCATATTATGTGACAACACCGGTGCCATCAGCATCTCCAAGAATCCTGTCATGCATTCAAAAAAAACACATTCCGATCAAATATCATTTTGTTATAGAACAAGACACTGAAAGGAATATCAAAATTGAATATGTTGGTACAAAGTAACAAATCATTAATATCTTCACTAAACCTTTACCTCGTGAAGCATTTGAATATCTTCACCAGAATCTTGGGATTCTCCCAAGTTCTCATTAGATTTTCCTTATTCATAATATAAAGGGGGAGTGGAAGTGTGTATAGGTCCGCAGGATGGTTGTGTGTCAGGGGGAGTTACCCTTTGCCATTGATTTCAAAGGGGGATAGAATTTTGTAGGAAGAGGTGTCATGATCGCAAGGGGAGTACTTGTGTTGCCATCAATGCCAAAGGGGGATATTGTTGATCAGCGGTTGTCATTGATGTCAACCCAAGCAACACCAGGGCTACCCCAATATTTCATGGGAATTTTGACCTACCAAAATACTATATTCTGGGTCAAGAATTCTTTTGATGGTTTCTACTTATCGATATGTTTCCGTTGATATATGGCACGCCACATAATTCTTCACAGTTTGAGAGATATTCATGTTTGAAGTTTGTAATCCCAATTAGTTGGCCAAAACCCCATGGGGTTGTGGCATGGCTCATTGAAAATTAAATAATTAATAAATTTGAAGCTCCTAAAATCCTCCCACGTTCACTTTTTGAAGCCCCTCTCAACCTAAGCGTTTCTATAAATTGTGATCCTCATATCCTCCTTATGTAGGTATTTCGCTACCTGAAATAGGTCATCATGGCATTTGCGCTCTAACTTTTTTTCTACAAAGGTTCAGAAGCTGAAATTTTTATGAGGCGAAGCCCAAATCTTGAGGAAGCTCTTGTAAAACTTTCATATCAGGGTGCACAATATTGTCGAAGATATGATCTGTGGAATTCAATGTTTTTGCAGGCTCCTGAACTTCATCTCAAAGAAGTGACCTTGTGAAAATCGTCATAACTCTCTCTCTGAGTATCGGAATGGAATTCTGTAAAAAGTGATAGATAGTACATAGACTATATTTTTCTCTGTATCTATTTTAGAGCTAAATGAAGAAATAGTGACACGTGGCATGTCGTACAAGTTCGCTCTACTAAAATAGTCCATAATTAGGTCATTGTGAGAGATTAGGCATAGCTCTCTCCCGAAGAATCTAAATTGGATCAAACCTATGGCATTGGAAATAATACTCAGAGTACTACTACAGAACCGAAAATCACATATTGGGGATCTGAAATAATAGAGATACGCCAGATTCAATATCAAGATCCTAGAAGGCAAGAAAAAGCTAGATCATGTGTTGTCAAGGGCTGAAAAGGACCAGACTTTCTAGGGCAGCAAAGCAAAGCAAGGTGCAGTAGAGGGTAGCATGACAAGAGCAGAAATAAAGTTGCATAACAACAGCAAGAATTTCAGCACATGAAGCCTTCAAGTGGGCAGCAGTGCATATAGTCATTGTAAAGGTATCATTGTACTAAGTCATTGTAAATGCATCATTGTAAAAATTGTACAAGTGTCTATCTACCAAGAGTTTAAGAGGTGATGTCGGGAGGTATAGGATCATCATTAGGTGGTTGTTTCATAGTTGTTTTTATTCTCTATTGTGTCTTCTTCTTCTACATCATTATATATCATTGTAAAGTGGACCATTTTCCCTGGTATGGGAGTCCATTCTTATTTTATTCTTCTATAGGGTGGTAGGGTGGTGCTAGGCTGGGGCATGAAGTCACCAACAGGTTCAAGCCTATGAAAAATTAGGGTGGTAGAGTGGCTCTAGGGTGAGTTGTAGCTCATTGGGTGTTGGGGCATCCATTCAGTTGACTACTGAAGAATCTCGGGTGTTGGAGCGTCCATCCAGTGGGAGCTGGAGAAGAATGTTTTTCTAGATTCTAGGAAGTTGGAGCTTTATTTTCAATTGGAGTTGAATATTAAACAATTATTAGCAAAGCATTCAAGTGGGTTTTGTCCCAAAGAGGGTTTCCACCTTAAAAAATATGTTCATTTGGGTTCCTTTAGTTTACTACTATCATTGTACAAACACTAATAATAATTGAAGATTAACTAATGCTCTAATTGAAAGGAATACTGATTCACCCCTCCTCTCAATATTTCCAACATCCTCTTCTCTTATTCTTTTATGCATCATAATCTATTGTTCATGAGTTATTTTGATTTATGTTCATGAAGTAGTATTGTAGAGAAGGTCAAACTAGTTCTCCTAAGTTAGGAGCCTCTTCTCCTACTTATGACATATTGAATTAGAAATTACTTAGTTAAATTTTATATTTTTAATATGCATTTCTTTCAAGTTCTATAATTTGTCTTCTAAAATTTACTGTAGTTTAATCCATATAGTTTGGACATGCTTCCAAGTTTTACAAACCCAAATTGATAATCAAATATTTGTGTCAGTTTACCTAGTAAATTGACCCAACATTTTTGGCATCGTTGTCGGGTAAGCATACTTCAATATAGTCAATTAGGAAGATTGTTTTGGAAATAAATATAAAAAAAGAAACAAAACAAAAAAAAACACTTTTCATTATGGTTATTCATGCTTAGACATGGAATTAGAATGATAGATCCCTGATGACGGGGTAAAACCCACATTCCTAGTACTTTTCAAAATTTCACCTAAACTGTGTGTAAAGTGCATCCAAAGCTTCTTGCCCAATCAGTTCCACCATTTGGCAACTCACACTGTTCATGTTACTTGAACTGGAAATTTAATAAATTTGTTGTTGATATTGAGATATTAATTTAAATTCCCCCTTAGTTATGAACTCCTCAAAGCCTATAAAAATATTCCTTTTACAATAACCCCACAAAAAGAACTGGTCTTGTATCCAAAACCCTCAGCACACTTTATAGAAATACATATATCGACCACCAGGGTTTATGCATTCGCAAGATCAATGCTCCTAAGGTTCAAGACCTTACTCAACCCACATGTATGGCTACACTCATACCTTCGATTCCCACCTTTCTCAACCCTCGGCAGACGCATATATTAAACCATCCTCTATTAACCCCGCAAACCTTAGTTGAAAAATCCCAATCAATATAATTTAAAACTGGGGCCCAGCGCTGATGAACCTTCCACATCCAACGGTGGATGATACGTCGCGTTGCCTTGTCTGATCAGACGTCCCTAATCAAATCTCGCGGGGCTCATGTGCACGAGCTTTAAATCGCGATGAGGGTGGTTTTTCGAAACTACTCAGGGACACACGTCACCCGGCCTATGGGATCGCTCCGAATTCTTAAATACCACTTACCGTGCAAAGGCGGTGCGATCAAAATTGCTGGTTCAACTCTAAACCACGTTCACTTTTCACTTCTTCGTGGTTCCGCTCCCCTACTCCAGGTTCCGTCGTATATTTTCAACACCAAATACTTCGCTTTCACTCTCGCTTTAGTCAATACATAGTTTCATTCCTCTATCTACTCACGTTGTTCGCCTTTGCCTTTTAACCAAGATTCATTCTACTTCCGACTTACAAGCTGAATGCCCCTTCGCAAGGTTCGATCAAATCCACAATTGAATCTTACATGTAGAACTCCGATCAACCTTCGCCTTAATTGCATAGAATACCATACACATTCGACCACCACATTATCTTGGATATCGAATCCTCTAAGGATGCACAGAGTTCACTCAAACTCTAACTCACAGAGTTCAACGCCCACAATTCCATCACATGGGTTATACAACTACTTCTTGGGATAATCCACACATTTCCAGTGGGTCTTAACACATGGATTTATCACACATTCTCATCACTAAACACGCAGACATACTTTTAAACAAATCACAGAGTCTTAATTACATCCAGTCCACGGAGATACAGGCATTCTTCACACAGAAATAAACCAAAAATTGCACACAAATACTTAAACAAATCTTCATTACATAGTGAATTAACTTACAATCCTTTTAGCTGGCCAGATCTTTGATTTACTTGGCCCTTCTCCTCTACTCTATCCCTACGATAGTCCTATGCAGCCTATGCAGCTCTCTAAGCAGGTCTATGCAGGTCTATCGACTCTGTCACATAGATTCATTTTTATATCAATTACAATGAATCGATTCGAATTCCTCAATGACTCACAAACTCTTCAAATTCCTACAGTTCCAAATTAGACTAGCGCTCTGACAGAAAGAGACGGACTGCCTCTTCCTATGCCCACTAATCATCCGGGAAGTTACATTTTCCTTTATAATTAACTAAAATTACTCAATTATGAATATTTACATGGGGAAACAAAACATGAGACCCCCTTTTACATTTATTTATTTGCAAAATTTGTCTTGAGCCTAATGCCCCTGCATCAGACTCCCCAAGTTAAAATGGTTCATGATCTCCTGGTCATGTGCTTTCATCTTAGTCTGCCTAGATCCCACACCTTATTCTGCAACTGGTCATCTGTTGTAGCATTCTTTCCTTGTATTCCTCCTGGCTTCCATACCTTGTGCTGCAGCTTTCCACTGGCTGTACTTTTATAGTCTCCTTCTGGTTTCCTTTTGCTGGTACTTCTTTGCTTCTTCGCTGTTTTCTTTTTCTTAGTCACCTTTATCATCAACTTTCTTATAAATTCGATTTCTTGATCCAATGTGTCCTTTGACTGTTGGACACCACTTCTCTTTAATTTCTGAAATTCAGCTGTGTCTGTAGCCCTTCTTACTTCTCCAGTTCTTACTGCTTGCCCTAGCTGCCACCCAATCATCCATGCCCTCTTGCTTTTTGCAACAGTAAAACTTTTTTTCCTCGGTTGGAAAAACTTCAACTTGTTGCTTCAACACTCTCCCCAACAACACTCCAGGCTATTGCTCTGGAATTTCACTCTCTTTTTTGAATGTTTCCTGTGAACATTCTCGCCATCTCCTTTGGCCAAACAAATATTTACTATGTTGCGACTCAGTTTCAGCATCTTCTTCTTCTGTCTTGGCAATCTTCAAGAATTTCCTTCCTTCTTCTTGAGTTACCTCAAGCCCTTCCAGCTTTGCATTTTCATCTTTTGTTAGAGTAAAACTTTGGTCCTCCACTGCTGTAGCAGCCCCAACAGTCTGCCATACAACCTTCTTTTTAATCTCTTCTAGGCTATTCGGACAAGCCAATTCTTCTCTGCTACCAATAGCAACCAACTTCTGTCCATGAGACATGATTGTCTCATATTCTTCCAACTTCTCATCTTCATCCTGCAACAGCTCCTCTTCTTTGCCATTTGTAGAAACAACAATTTCATTCGCAGGAGACATGATAGCCTCATATTCCTCCTTTTGCAATAGTCCATCACCTTTCAGAACAACTTCTAAAGATGGATTTTTTTCTGTCATTCTTGTAAACACAACCAATTCATCAGTTCCAAAACCCCAAGACCCAATGGTCCCAATTGATGATTCAATAATCAATTCTTTTCTATCTTCATCCCATTGTGTCTTCACATTCTGCAACCCCCAATTCTGAAATTGAGGTTTTCTCCCTTGTATTGAATCCTACTGATTCAGCGTACTCTCTAGCAGCTCAATTTCTCCATTCCATGGTATAAAATATTCCACAGAATTCTCCTTCTCTTTCAATTGACTGCTCCATGCTATCAACTTATCTCCATCATCAACAGGATCTGCATTCATCAACCAATTGTTAGAATCAAACTCACAAGGCCTCAGTGCCTTTCCTTCTTCTATCAGCATCTCAGTATGCTTCCCCAACTTCCTTTTCTTCTCAATCAGCACATCAGAATGCTGATTCCAAATCTTCAAACATATCTTGAGACTACCAGCTAGTCTCTCTTCTGCATCATCCTCTGCAAGGATGTCTTTCTACTCTAGTTCATAAAAATTAACTCTCTCATCTTCAATCATCTCTGCCCCTATCATCTGAACACCTTCTCTCTACGGTTTTTTCCTCTGCTCCAGGACACTTAATTCATGCCAAAATCTTGGCATCTCCTCCGAGAAAACATCTTCAACATCTTCACTATCTTCTGCTGTCACTATCTCCGCAGCCTTCATCAGAATAGAATTTTGATTTCTCATCTCTGCAAAGACTCCAGCTACCTGTCCATCACTCGTTACTTGGCCATTCAACAAAAGCTGTTTGTCATTATCAGCATTAATGACAAGTTCATCATCATCAACCTCATTGAAAAAATCTCTTCTATAAAATAAGGAATTAATGAACTCCTTCTGCTGCATTAACACAATTTGATCTTCATCTAAAAGATACTCATCATATCTTTCTTGGCAACAGTCAGCTTCATTTGTCACAGTTCCATCATGTGAACTATCTTCATTAACACCTGCATTCACACACATCCCTTCAAATGCAAAAACATAAGACCTCATGGTCTCATTTGGTGATTTGATCACCAAATCTTCTTGTTGTTCCAAGTCTTCCACATGCTCCAGATATTCTCCAATGGTCTCTTCTTCAATTTCTTCAAGCCGTCCAACTTCCAGCTTCTGGCCAATATCATAACCTAAATCTCTTCTGCTTCTAATATGTGGGAAAGCAGAATCTTTCTCCAACTGTGCATGGACATCTTCAAAACATGTAGCGGCTCCAATTTCTTCCTCAGTGACAACATCAACAGTTTGTTCTCTCTCACTTGTTGTTCCTGCAAACATACAAAATGTGTCAGATGTAAGGCTCTTAAACCCCTTGGTCCCACTTGAAGCTTCAGTCTCCAATTTCTTCTCCAGATACTCAATCATCCTGAGTATTTCCTCCTTCTCCTGAGCATTCATCATTTGCTCTTTCTTCCTTTGTAGCCTCTGCCACTTTATCTTATTCTTCATGATCCAACCAACTCTCTGGCTTTCTTCTATCCTAAGTTTCAATATGTTGAACTCTTCCCTGATCTCAGCTACTTCTTTCCAATACTCTTCATCAGTGAGTCTCTTCCTTATGCCATTTTCTTTGGCATCTTCACTCACTCTTCTGTTGTGGCTTCTCTCAGAACCTCTACACTCTCTGTTGTGGCTGTCAGTAGCCATCCTCTCTTCCAGGAGTTCTTTACCCACAAGCTGCACTAAGCCTCTACAACAGTAAGCTCTCTTGCTGCAACTTACCTCACCAATCCCTTCCTCCGGATCCGACTTTTGTCAAGTACTGGTCCCCTCTCTGTTGGAACCTTCTGAGCACTCTCTTTTGCTCTCTAGGCTTCACTCTACAAATTCTCTCAAGAACACCTCTGTTCTTCTGTCATCCAACCTCTGTTGGGAATATTCTAGGTTCTGCCACACTCTTTCTGCACTCAGAATCTGGATTCTTCTATCACTGCTCTTAAAGATTGTGATATGCCTCTTGCTGAGATTTCTTCCTCAATTTCTTGCACTCTGTATTCTACAAACAAATCCTTCCAACCAGAGTTCAAATAAGGCTCATCATCTTACCTCTCAAGATCCCTGAATGATCTTGCTTTTTTTCTCACCTGCACTGCATTTCTACCTGCTGCAATCTTCAAGACACTCTGTCTTCAACTCTAGATTCTATTCATCTAGACACCTTCACTGCATGTCAAATCAAATCTGCAAATTTTCCGTTAAGCATATTTAAACTTCAACTTTCTCATTGTTCAATACATGTGCATTTCAAAAGTCAACTTTCAAAGAGCTAATTCAATTCTAGCTTTGATACCACTTGACGACGGGGTAAAACCCACATTCCCAGTACTTTTCAAAATCTCACCTAAACTATGTGTAAAGTGCATCCAAAGCTTCTTGCCCAATCAGTTCCACCATTTGGCAACTCACACTGTTCATGTTACTTGAACTGGAAATTCAATAAATCTGTTGCTGAGATTGAGATATTAATTTAAATTCCCCCTTAGTTATGAACTCCTCAAAGCCTATAAAAATATTCCTTTTACAATAACCCCACAAAAAGAACCGGTCTTGTATCCAAAACCCTCAGCACACTTTATAGACATACATATATTGACCATCAGGGTTTATGCATTCGCAAGATCAACGCTCCTAAGGTTCAAGCCCTTCCTCAACCCACATGTATGGCTACACTCATACCTTCGGTTCCCACCTTGCTCAACCCTCGGCAGACGCATATAGCAAAACCATCCTCTATTAACCCCGCAAACCTTAGTTGAAAAATCCCAATCAATATAATTTAAAACTGGGGCCCAACGCTGATGAGCCTTCCACATCCAACGGTGGATGATACGTCGTGTTGCCTTGTTTGATCAGACGTCCCTAATCAAATCTCGCGTGGCTCATATGCACAAGCTTTAACTCGCGATGAGGGTGGTTTTTCAAAACTACTCAGGGACACGCGTCACCCGGTCTATGGGATCGCTCCGAATTCTTAAATACCACTTACCGTGCAAAGGCGGTGCGATCAAAACCGCCATTTCAGCTCTAAACCATGTTCACGTTTCACTTCTTCGTGGTTCTACTCCCCTACTCCAGGTTCCGTTGTATAGTTTCAACGCCAAATACTTCACTTTTTCTCTCACTTCAGTCAATACACAGTTTCGTTCCTCTATCTACTCACATTGTTCGCCCTCACCTTTTAACCACGATTCATTCTACTCTCGACTTACAAGCTGAACGCCCCTTCGCAAGGTTCGACCAAATCCACAATTGAATATTACACGCAAAACTCCGATCAACCTTCGCCTTAATTGCATAGAATACCATACACATTCGACCACCACGTTATCGTGGATATTGAATCCACTAAGGATGCACAGAGCACACTCAAACTCTAACTCACAGAGTTCAATGCCCACAGTTCCATCACATGGGTTATACAACTACTTCTTGGGATAATCCACACATTTCCAGTGGGTCTTAACACGGGGATTTATCACATATTCTCATCACTGAACGTGCAGACAGACTTTTAAACAAATCACAGAGTCTTAATTACATCCAGCCCACGGAGATACAGGCATTCTTCACACAGAAATAAACCAACAATTGCACACAAATACTGAAACAAATCTTCAATACACAGTGAATTAACTTACAAGCCTTTTAGCTGGTCAGATCTTCGATTTACTTGGCCCATCTCCTCTTCTCTGTCCCTACAATAGTCCTATGCAGCCTATGCAGCTCTCTAAGCAGGTCTATGCAGGTCTATTGACTCTGTCACAGAGATTTATTTTTATATCAATTACAATGAATCGATTCGACTCACAAACTCTTCAAATTCCTACAGTTCCAAATTATACTAACGCTCTGACAGACAGAGACGGACTACCTCTTCCTATACCCACTAATCATCCGGGCAATTACATTTTCCTTTCTAATTAACTAAAATTACTCAATTATGAATATTTACATGGGGAAACAAAACATGAGACCCCCCTTTACATTTATTTATGTACAAAAGTTTTCTTGAGCCTAATGCCCCTGCATCAATCCCCAAAACAAAACCCCCAACAAAAACAAAAAAAATAAATAGATACAAAATCTATTTGCAAAACAAATATCTACAAAACATGATGTTAAAGAAGTCAATTAGAGAAGGAGGGTATTCCACCACAAGGATCTTCTTAAATCCTTGTCCACAATTTAGAATGATCACTAGGGACAAATCTTCATTTCAGAAGTTAGAAGAGGAACAAAGCATTCATGAAGGGGATCCACAAGAAGAAAACTTAGAATCTTCTTCTAGTTATCTTTGTAAGGATTTGAATGAGTCACAGATCACATGCAATGGATATCAAACATTAAAACCTAAAATTGAAGAATTTCTAGCATGTATATCACAATATCCCTTGTGCATTCAAGATTTTGAACAAGTGCCACAAGAACAACTTTGTGATATGATAATTAAGGAAAGCAAAGAAAACAAAGATCATTTCAAAACTTGGTTCCAACTAGTCATTCGGCCACAACACCACTCCATTTTTCAACATTCTTTAGCATCAAATCTTTATGATCAACTAATTTTTCATGTCCAAACAGTCATTAAAGTATATTTTTCAAACTTGGATGTGAGTTTACTTATGATCTTGTTACACAAATGGATGCATTGGAAATTGTCTTATACTTTAGAGAATGACTTATTTTTCTACAATAGAGTAGGATAGAATAGCATCAATAAATAAATAGGTATAATGAGTTCACAATAAAATTTTTGGTTTAAAATCTAATGAATAAATCTTCACATCATTGTTCAATACTGATTTGAAAGGATTTCATGACAAAATGCAGTAAGGACAATATTAATTTGGGTAACCATATAGGATCATTTCTAAAAGAAAGGTATCTCTTAAAATCTATTTTTTAAATCCATTTTGGATCACAAATAAAAAAAATGATCAAAATAAACACTAGATTTCAAGAAAAAAATTGAAGGATAGAGTTAGTACAGCATTGATTTTAGGGTTATAATGGAAACATTTTTAAATGATATTCATAGGGAAGATATACCTTGTAATATAGTTTCCAAATCAATTTGAATCACCTCAATCTGACTTCATATGAAAAATATATGCTCAAAATACTAACTGCTTGTTGAAAAATCTACATGGTGACAATTCTAGGCCTTAATTGTTCATTTGCATATTTCACATACCAAATCATCTTCTTTTCAAAACATGTTTCTAATGGAGATAGATATTGAAGTATAATTTATGACACAATTTGAATCATCTCATTTTAAGGCCAGGTGAAAATTTTAGTCCACATTTAATGATTGCATGTCTTAAAATCATCATAGTCAAACTCTACCTCCTAGGTATATTCATCACCAATTTGTGATATCAAACCTAATGATTTTAAAAACATTTTTATACTGGATAGAAAAAAATTAATCTAATTTAATCTCCAAGTATAATCACATCAATCTGATCTTTAACGAAAAATTTACACTCCAAATAGTGATTGTTGGTCTAGTAAAAAATTCACAAGAAGCTCTATCAAACATGGTACTTCTCATCATTTTTTAGCATATCATTTTAAACCATTTTGAAAACCTGTTTATAATAGAGGTATCCATATGAATTCACTTCAAATTGGCTTTGTAATCACTCTAATTTGACATAAAAAATAAAAATAAAAATTGTGAAAAACATACCGTTAGGAGGTCTAGGTTGGCCACCATTCCTCAAGGGGTAAACAAATGCATTTTCTTTGTATATCATCTTTGGAATTTTTTTCGAGCATTGCTTATAATTATGTTACATATTTCTTGGAAGAATATATACTGTACACCTCTCTTCCTCCATCATCTAATATTGTATTACATGCAGATGCTATTCTTTTGCGAGTCATGAGAAGATTTAAGAGGTGAACTCCATGGACAAAGGACTTTTCAAACTCAATTTTTTTTAAATAATATTTCAAAATATGAATACAAATGTTCAAGTCAAAAAAATTGGAATTCATAGGATGTTGAGTTCATCTAATGAAAATCAAAACTCATGAAGCTTGCTTTCAGTTTCTGATCAACAACACCAACCACCCTACAAGATGATTGAGATTGAGACACAAGACATGAAGCTAATAATAAGAAGAAGAAGTCAATTTTTTTACCATGTCAAGTCACATTCATTTTCAAAGAATCCTTTCATAAGCCATGTTGTTCATGATGTCATTCATCTACCATATTGTATGTTAAGTTCTGCAATCATGTATATTGAAGTCCATACCTATTTTCTATCTATATATCCATATACTCTTAGCTGGTGACTTCAACCTATCTTACTTTCATAAGAATTCAATACTTTCCAACTCCATTACACCCCACCTCCATCCAGAAAAGAAAAAAAAATAGAAAATGATAAAAAATAATAAAAGAGTTTGGTTGCGAAAATCCAGAAAACTGGCATAATACAAACTCGAATTCATATCAGAAACCCAACTTTTTTGGCCAATATGAATTCTCTATTTCATTTTAATTTTAATTTAGTTTGATTTTGCATAAATAATCCTCCAGAATTTCAAGACTTGAGGACAAGTCTTACCATAAGCAAGCAGGAATTTCATAATGAAACTATGAAAATAGTTTGAGCAGTTGTATTGCAAAAGGGACCTGAATAAAATTGCCAAAGGGACCTGAAACATCATCATTGTAGAAGGGACCTGAATAATATATCATAAGGGACCTGCATGAAACATTATTTAAAAATTGTAGAAGGGACCTAAACAACATCAAAATTCATTAGAAGTAACCTGAATTAATAAGAAAATGCCAAGAAGAACATGAAACAGCATAATCTACATTAGAAGGACAAATAAGCAGAAACAAGCAACTACATTCCTTCAGAATCAATCTTTGAAGAAATATCATTAAAAAAAACACACAAACTAGCAAAGGTCATAACCAACAAGCATTGACATTAAGTTATTATACGAAGGGAGAAGTACTATAAGTATGTAAACAAAAAATAGGTATTCTTAAAAATTTTGATTTTGAAGAAATTTTCTAGAATTGTTAAACTAATTTAACTTGGATATGCATCCTATTACATATGCCATCCTACATCCTACATTCATTAACCTACCCGTGTCATAATCCTATCATACATTCTATATCATAGTCTTACATTAACCCCATATACTCCTACATTATCCTCCAACATAAACATAAGCATTTTTATCAAAAATTGAGGCTCAAAATTTTTGCCCATAAGGAATGTTTGCTTGCCTACAAAAACAAAAAGGGTTAGTATCATTGTAAAAATATTTGATTTAAAATGACCTAAAACTATGGCCATCTTTAAATCAAATACATGAGAGAATATGATGAAAATAAGGACAAAATATTATAATGATACAAAAACAACAATAAAAGGTGCATATAATGGATAATGGTATGGTATGAGTATATAAAATGCATTGAAGGCATGCTTGAAGGTATGAGTATAGTGCATAAAATTTAAATCATAACCTATGGTCCTTATGAAAAAAATGTTGAAAGAGTAAAAATTAATTAAACACGTGGTGGAGACATTTAAAATTGACATTGATAAGACATAAGACAATTCAAAGCAGTTAAAAATTTCAAAGGCATGCTCTGCGTATCATCATAGCCATTTAGCTCAGAAGCACAAAGAAATCATGCAGAAAGGAGGTATTCTCAACATAAAGAGAAATTGTGAAAGAGAATTACATAGAAGACATATTCTGAGCAGTGTTGGAAGACTATGTTGAGAAAATAAATAGGAGTAGCATGAAAAACCCTGTGTTGCGTAGAAGAAGCATGGAGAAATAAGTAAAAAAAGCATGTGTCGTGTGGAAGATAAAAAAGTGTGGGAAACTAGAGAGGCACTGAGCAGCATGGAAAATTAAAGAAGTATTTAAAGGTGCTTTCAAGAAGGAAAATTTTACACCAAGCTCCAGTGCAAGCCACGAATTACACAAAGAATCCCTTAAATTACGTAGTGAATCCTAGTGAAAGGTAAGCATCGGTCTCCTCAGCAATTAAAAAAAATGATTTGGAAAATTGAACTTCATATTTTTCTTGAAATATGTGACGATAAAACATCTGACTTCAGATTTAGCTTTCTTTTGCAAATCAAACTTCGGATTTTTGTTGAAATGTGTCACATAATACTTCAGCTCCGGATTTGTTTTGCTTAAATTCATCTACCACCTATAAGAGTTAACAATTTCTCAATATGTTAGGAAAGTACTTTTTAAACATATCATTAACAGGAACATAAATAATTAACATGAAGTTTTTCAAAGAGTCCTCTTCTAGTTCAAAGAGCACATCAATTATAGCAGAAGAACAGAACATTGAATTCAATTTACGAGAATATAGTGGGTAATAATCTCATCTAATTCCAGAAGTTTGATTTCAATTCCTAAGGAGAGAGAGAAGGTAATGAAAATAAAACTTTTCATTCCTAGAATTTATTTTTAAGATCTGAAAAGACAAAGTAGAAATCAATTTCGATTTCTAAAAGAGAAGAGATTTAATCCTTTCCAGGATTCGATTTCAGATTTCGAGCATTTAATTGCTGGAAACAGAGACATAGGGTTTAATTGATTTTTCTACAGCTCAACTATCGTTTAAAAAAAAAAAAATTCGTCATTCATATGAAAAACGCAGTCCTATCTTTCATATGCACAATGATAACTTCATACACAGTGAGCCAATTTTTTTCTCATTCTGAATAAAAAAATCATCATACACATATTGAGATTTTCATATACAGTGAGCAAAATTTTTCTCATATGTATAGAAAATTTTTAAAGGCAGAGGACAATTTTGTGAAAAAAATTGAAAAATGGAGATTGAAGAATTTGGTCATGGATTGTTAAGGTGTTTTTTTGGCATGGTGAACAAATTTTTTATTAGTTTTGAAGAGCAGTGGACTCCTTTTTGTAGCGGGGCAAAATGAAGAAGTTTCTGAGGTATATGGTATTAAAACAAATCTGGGGAATATCTCATTAATTACACCGGAAATTTCTGAAATTGAGTTGTAAGTTACAAATCCCCTATTACAACATAGATATTTCTTCTTGTTTCCAAAAATTTATTTTTGAAGGCATTATAACACAAAAATTGTCCTAGGAATTTGACATCACAAGTTTAGAAATTGCTCTTTATTCTTAGTGACCAAGAATTCACATACCAGTATAGAATTTGGTATTTTAATTCAAAATATTACCCTCATCTTCATGAGTATTCACTGTAGAATATTGATTATTCATTGCCAGAAAATTGATTTCAATTTTTAAAAAGAAACAGAGAGAGGTAAATGAAAAAAAAAAAAAAAAAATCATTTCCAGAATTCATTTTTAGGTGTCGATTTTAAATATTGAGGGAAAAATCAAACCTATAGATGTCCAGAAATCAAAAGTGAACTTGTTTTTAGAATCAGTAGTGATAAGAAGATTGTTCTCAGAGGCACTTTGATAGAGTATTTTCCAGAAAGGGTGTTTTAAATTTTTAAAATAAAAGCCTTCTCTCCACAAGCAATTAAAATAGAGATTTATAAAAGAGAAAAAAAGACATGAGGGTATTCACATCCTTTTACAGCCATCTCATCAACAAGTTTCAGCATCAGGAGCCAAAGTCACAGGTACATCAGCAGGGCATTCATCATACAGAAGCAGAAGGTCAAGGAGACAGAGGCAAGCATGAGGACATGCTTGAGAGTAAGGAAGGGGGAGATGTTGGCCCTCGTTTTTTTATCAAATTTTGCTTATTAAAATCCACCTAATTTCCATCATTTTTCAATTTATACCATCCACATATGACCTATTTTTACCTTTTTATGCATATTCAGGAAAATAAATTATGTTTTTCAATTTCAGAATGTTTTGTAAAAATTGAGTTTTAAGAGTATTTTTGGACAGAACTGGAAATTCCCATAATAGCTTCATGGAAGTCATACTTGCAGGACACCTAGGCATGAGCTGAGAACATATTTAGAAAGCTTGGGAACCAAGGATGGACGTGTACCTATTGGTTCAGTCAAACCAAGCTAAAACGAGCCCGGTCAAAGCTGGTCAAACATGACCTGTCTTTTAGAAGATTCCTAGGAAATAGGCCAAAATTAGAATTTTGTGTGAGTTTCCAGATTCTGTGTCATTGGATGGATGAGTTCGACCAATATATATTGGATTAGGATATATATGACTGTTAGATACATTTTAGTCAAGTTTTTTTAATATTTTTCTATTTAAGCCAAGAACATTGAAGGCATGAACATGGAGAATTTGTATGATTTCATTTTGAGATTTCTGAATATTGTGAGTTAATTGGAGAAACCGGTTCTATATTATTTTTTATGTTCAATGTGATGAATGACTGATTGAGTTGTAGTAGCTGATAATTTCTTTCACTGTGCAAGGCAAGGGTGGAGGGCCCCCACACCGAGCTAACTACACTTTTTGGTTAATTTAGTTGAAATTTCATAAACTAGTTTTGCTTCATGTTTACTCAGTTATTTAGATGTATGGAAATTTCTTATGTTTGTTGATGAATTTATTTTAAATTCTAATCTTCATATGAAGGGTAAAACAAGATTTTTAGTAAAATTCTCCTTCTATTGATCAAAGAATAGTAACTAGAATTCATCTTCCTTTCTTTTTTTAAAGTTATTTTCTGAATTTCCATTTTTTATACAATGGAATTAATGATGAATAAACTTATAAAGAAGGACAACATGGACCTCCTTAGTTGGGAGCCTCTTCTCTTATTCTTTTATGCATCATAACCTATTGTTCATGAGTTATTTTGATTTCTGTTCATGAAGCAGTATTGTAGAGAAGGTCAACCTGGTTCTCCTATGTTAGGAGCCTCTTCTCCTACTTATTACATATTGAATTATAAATTACTTAGTTAAATTTTATATTTTTAATATGCATTTCTTTCAAGTTCTATAATTTTTTTTCTAAAATTGATTGTAGTTGAAATCCATATATTTTGGACATGCTTCCAAGTTTTACAAACCCAGATTGATAATTAAATACTTGTGTCAATTTACCTAGTAAATTGACCCAACAGTCTCCACATCTTCAAAGCGTGAATAATAGTTGTCAACTCAAGATCATGAGTCACATAGTTCTACTCTTTTTCATTCACTTTCCTAGACTCATAGCATACCACCTATCCCTCCTACGTAAGGACTCCAATAATTCCTCTTTTATAGGCCTATGTACACACTACAAACTCTTTATTCAGATATGCGATCTTAAGAACTAGAGCATTGGTCAACAACTGCTTCAGGTTTTCAAAACTAGCGACACATTCTTCCGTCCACTCAAACTTCTTACCTTTTTTCTGTAAAGATATAATAGGATATGAAATGCATGAGAAGTTCATGATGAAGCTCTTGTAATAAACTACTAATCCCATAAATGATCTGACTCCCTCCACATTCTTAGGAGCACTCCATAGTGGCCTTTATATTTTCTGGATCTACTGTTATACCTTCCTTGGAAAAAACATATCCCAAGTAGTGTACCTTTGTCTAAAAGAAACTGCACTTACTAAGCTTAGCATATAATTTATTCTCTATTAGTAATCTCAACACAGCTACTAAATGCCCGACATTATCTTCCTCAGTCTTATAATATACCAAGATTTCAACAATGAATACAATAACAAACTTGTCTAGATAAGGAAACAACACACTATTCATCCAACACATAAATGTAGCTGGAGAATTAGTCAAATTTAATGGAACTACAAAAAACTTATAATTCCCATACCTAGTCCTAAATTTGGTCTTGTATATGTCATATTATTTGATGTGTACCTAATGGTATCTTGATGTCAAATAGATCTTTTATAATATAGTTTCTCCCTTCAACTGATCAAAAAAATAAAGAATCTTTGGCAATGGGTACCTATTCTTTATCGTTGCCTTGTTCGAATACCTGTAATCAATTCACAACTTGAGAGTACCATCCTTATTCTTTACGAACAACACTGGTGCACCCCAAGGGGATACACTTGGCCTAATGTATCCTTTCTCAAGCATCTCCTTCAGCCACAACTTCAAATCTACTAACTCGAGTGTGCTCATCTTGTAAGGTTCCTTTGATTCTAGTGCTACCCCTGGTACCAACTCAATAGAAAATTCCACTTCCATGTGAGGAGGTAACTCTAGAATCCATTCTGGGAACACATCCTGAAACTACTGCAATACATGATACCTCTGAAATATTTTTTCATCCTCAACATTCTTTCCCTTGTCACTGGAAATATACACTGCAAACATCACACAACCTTTTCTTCAACTTCTCTTAACCTGCATAGCGGTGACCATCCTCATTTATGTAGGTTTCTTATTTCCATGTAGAATTATCTTTTCTACAATATCATTGAGGCACTCAATGGCCTTTTCATAACAATCCACTTTGGTCTTGTGAAGGTACATTCAATCCATACCCAAAAACATGTTATATGATCCCAAAGGTAATACATTCAAATGTGATATTGTAGGCATACCATTTAAATAAAATGTGCAAGCCCTTACCCAATGGTGAACTCTCTTATTAGTACCTATATCCAATTGCACCAACAAAGATTCTACATGCACTTCTTTTCTCAAGCCACACTTATCCACCAGGTCAGGATTAAAATAACTATATTTAGATCTAGGATCAATCAAAATAGAAATAACTTAATCACAAAGCTTACCATCCATATCAATGATAGATATCTAGTGATCCACCTGCCTATTGTCCACAATTGCATAAATTTGAGGAATGTTATGACCAACATCCCCAACTATTTGTGCCTTCTATGCACTATAGATATGGGTTCTACCACCCTGATACTGTGATCAATCTCTCTTGCTATGATATTTTTTACATATCAAACACTTCAATGGTGCTCTACCATCACCTCTAGTCTATTTCTCTCTAGAATACAACCCATATTCCTTCTCAATTATATTGAAATTCTTGTAAGGAACCACATTTTCTTTATCACCCGAATACTGAGGTCTTCCCCGCTTTTGTGTCCATATTCCTTTAGCTTTCTCCTTTCCTTTCAAGTCAATATTAGACTAAAATTTGTGCTTTGAATGCTCATAACAATGCTTCAGCTTCTGAATGGCTTCTTTTAGTGATATAGGCTCATCGAACTCAATCCAGTCTCTGTCTGCTATTGGAAGCCCATTGATGAATATCTAAACCTTGGCCTTCTCCTCCTTGAGGCAAGGCACATATCTCAACAGCTCCAGGAACCTCCTAGTATACTCCTCATATGTCATGGAACCCATATGCAATGCATATAACCCCTTAGATTTTCCATCATAGTACCTCTCTGACAGGTACTTCTTCTTGGAAAATCTCTCAAACTCATCCCATGTCAAGTAATCATCCTGAATACCTTTAACATTCTTCACATCCTCCCACCATATATATGGTTTCCCTTTAAGACTAAAAGTAGATATATTGGCTTTAATGTTCTCTGTATAGCTATGTAATTTGAATAATTTATTCATCCCAAGCAACCATGCATCTGCATCTTCTTACTTCTTCATCTCTCCATCAAATGTAGGAGGTTTGACTTTCTTCAACTCCTCTGAAAAATAATCATGCCTTATATAAGGATGATGACGGTGACGACTATGATGATCTCTCCTAGAACATAAATTAAAATGATGCCCATACATACCATTCCTCATGTCAAGTGTGTCCAATGATCTACCACCTCTAATTGTGTCCCTTTTAGCCAACATGTATCCAGACCGAGACCTGCTACCATAGGTTCCATTAGTATTTTCCTCCTTCTCTTGATTGATCCTCATATGTCCCTATTTCTGCAACTCTAACAAGCTCTAGGAAATCACTGCATTCACATCTATATGATTTTCCTGAGCCCTTGCAAGTCTTTCTTGAGCCTCAACCAACCTTTCATTATCTGCATTAAAACTTCTGATCTCTTCCCTTAATCTCCTCAATGTATATGCTACACCAGGATAATTTTCATCTCCTTACTACCAAACTGATATGTAGGGAGAGTCACAGGAACTATAGTCTACCATGTTTCTTGGCATCCTTTATTCTCTTCTTATTGCTAGTATATCATGTGAGATAAACCAAATAGATTCCAAAATCAAATCCATACCTCATTGACATTCAGGGGAGGCTTATTTAATCTACAAGATCAACCCACATCAGCATGTACATGTATAATCATAAACATATCTATATAACAACATATCAATATACACCATCATGCATGACCATACCAATGGTATACCATGACCCCATGTATGACAACCAAAGTCATGGTTGAAAACATCAGGATTTTCCCAAAGAGAGTGCAACCATGCTCTAACATCATATATGACCCAAAGAGAGAAAAACCATGCTCTGATAACACATGTCTGTGGTATTAGATATAACCCAAAGAGAGTGAAACATGCTCTGATACCACCTGTAACATGCATCTCCCCTCACATCTACCCACTTTCATTCGATTACCCAGGGTAAACATGAGATGAGCGGTAGTTATGACTAGAATCAAACTCCTAGATACCCTTAAGGAAATTAATTCGACAATAAAAATCTTATTGACTTCCATCAGGTGCCTCAGGACCTATAATATCCCTAGTGAAAATTACATGTAAATAAAGTTAAAAAAGGAAAATTAATAACCACGATTATGGGAAGCTTATTCCAAGTTGAATGTTGGGAAAAAACATCCTATTGTGGGTGTTCATTTGGTTTATTATGGCTAAGGATATTGGCAAAGGAAACGAAAAGGCTTTGGAAAGGTAAAGTGGCATTAATTGGCATTTTATTTATCAAAATAATGAAAATTAGGATAAAAGGAAGGTGAAAGGTCACAGGTTGCATGTGAGGAGGAAAATGGAGGAAAATAATGGAAAATGAAGAAAATATCGACCTAATTGATAAAAAGGATTGTATGGATCAGTTGGTACATTTTGACAGTTCAGTTTTGGAGCTCTCTCTCTATTCTCTCTCTCTCTCTCACTCTTGGACACTTAGATTTTTATTGGAGCATTTCAACACTGGATCAAGAAAGGAAAAATAGGAAAAAAAGAAGCAAAGATAAATCAAGGAAGAGTAGGATGAAGCATATATAATGGGTTTACTTACAGGTATCGATTTTCATGTGTGATTTCCTTGCTAGATTTATCATGCATGGTTATTCATGTGTGTTATTGGTTCTCTTTCTGTCATTGGCATGGGTTTGTCTAAGTGTGATAATGTTTTTCAGCCTATTATTTCCATTTCTGGATGGTCATGGTATGATGGGGTTCTCATGTGCTAATTGAGCTGGATTACTGGATGGATTAGAAACTGAGTGAGGTCGATCTTTGAATAAAAGAACACATGGCCTAGCGATCCTTGAACCAAACTATGGATTGTGGTAAATCCACTAACCTAGTGACCCCTAAAATAGACTGTGGGTTGTAGTAAAGTGAGGTATTTTGTGCCTCGTTGGGCCTAGGAATCCTCGACCAATGAATGGTGGGATATATATATGGTAAATCCTAGAGGTGTTTTCCCTTGATTGGGCCTAGGAATCCTTTTCAGTGAATGGCGAGAGATACAGTAAATCCTAGAGGTTTGTGTCTCAATTATGTCCTAGTGATCCCTGGATCGAATTGTGGATTGTTGTAAAGCCTACATAATAGGAGACAAAAAAATTCCTCACAGTGTAGGTAGATAAATCTGGTGGCATCCATGCTTGTTTATGGCCTACTGATTGGATGAGGATTACAGTAAAGTCAATTTTTATTAATGAGGGTGAGGTGGTTTAGCCTCGGGAGGCCCTGGTTGGTTCTTTTGGTTTGAGTCCCACATTCATGCTTGGAATATGGAATGTGGGTCATTGACTAAAGAGAGATTCGGCTCAAACAATCTATGGTCGGGTGGAACATGGTAGTCCCATATCAGGTTGGCATTTGCATTCATGAATAAGAGTTCCTTTCCTTGGTATTTTATGTGTAACTGTATTGGTTTCTATGTAAAATTTATGGTTGTTTTATCCTTAGTATTTATGTTGTTTATATGATGGTTATGAATGTGTTTTATAACAGCAAAAATGTATGGTTCTCATCGTGTTTTTATTTGTAAATGAAGGATCAGTGAATATATGACCTAATAGATGATAATGCAACTAATGTGATGAGGTAACAATGCTTCTTAGCGATTCTCAGATAATTATGAGACCCATATGCTTAGATTTGTTGTTTAAACATGTAAATTACATATTTTTGACATGTTTGATGAAATTCCTATCATGGCTAGTAGGTTTCCAGTCATTTCCTTGTATAATTAATTGCATTTGTATCATTATTTTGTTGTTACCTTTCGTTTTTTGAAGTGTCATGGAGTTCTAGGTAGTGACCTAAGCCCTGGGTCTGAAAAAGTGGCACATAAATCAGGTCCATAGGCTCAGAACTACCTGGAAAATTCCCCAGTCGCATGCATGCCCATGTTGTGCAAGCGACTAGAGGTTTCCAATTGCACTCTTTCCCATATCAAGGGAGAGACTAGAGGATTGATGCATTAAAAGGTAAATTTTTCTTAGTGGATAGCCTCCTGGAATGTTTGGATGCCTCCTGGGTGTCTTGTAGCAGGTGTAGAAGGTCTGTGTTGTTGTGTTTTGTCGATTCAACTTCCTAAACTGACACATAGGGAGTTGAATAATATCATAGTAACTCTTCGTCACATGTTTACCCTGATTGGTTGGTTACTTGGGTAGATGTGGGAGGAGGGTGTTACAATACCCTCCCGGAGTAACCCAACCCCTCAAGGTGTCCATCCCCTGATCGAAAATATTTTTCCCTAACCATGAGCCCTAATCGCTCCCTTTCCAAGCCCACATGTGACTCAAAACCCCCAGTCACTCCCAAAGGCCTACATCAATGAGACTGTGCCATTGTTTTCCTAGTGTTGTGCCAACAACTGTGGAATTTAAGCCACTTTTTCAGGGTTGGGGCTAAGACTCTTCCCAACAACCCATATAACTTTCAGAATTCATAGTATACATGACAACAATGATTATAAACCAAAAACTGAAACCAGGACTAAACATGACCATCCCCAACCGGGACTGACATTTTGTCAAACACTTGGTGAACATGAAATCTATAGGTCATGAATGCAAGTTTGAGCATAAGGGACTAAAAAATCATATGAGACTTAAAAATAAGGACCAACACCCTCTCCCATTATCTTTCTTAACATCAATTAGGTATTTCATCCATTATTATTTCAGTTACAAGTAAAAACATGAAAAGAGCCATGACTAAAACTAGTCATATATCCATGCTTTAACCAACATATAAACATATAAATAACCATAATATAATAATAATTAAAGCCATATAACAAAAAAAACATTTACCAATCAAAAGAAAGATAACTTAGCTTTCATTAACCATAGGCAAGAGCCAACCAAGTTTGGGACTTCCATGTACCACCTAACCATAGACATGGTTGAACCAAATATTTCTTTCAGCCAATCACCCTCATCCCATATTCCAAGAATGAATGTGGGATATCATGGGAAAAACCAATCCAAAACAGGAAAGGCAATCCATATTTTAAACCACCTCTACCTTCACCATACCATGATCTCACCTAAACCGGCTCTGAGATCACAAAACCAAACCGAGCTTGGAATGCCTTTGGATTCCTTCACCATCCTTGAGGAATTTTTTGTCTCCTAGTTTATATGATTTACCGCAACCCACACCAAATCACTAGGCCCTAACCGAGACTCCACCCTCAATCTTTACTGTGTATCCTGCCATTACCGGTCTTGGGATTCCTAGGCCTTTGGGAATGTTCCTGAAACCACTTCTGCCATGGATTTTGAAACCTTCCAAAAATCCCAAAGCTCAAAACCAAGAACAATCCCATCACACCATGGCTATCTAGAAACAGAAAGGAAAGGTTGAAAACCACTATCAAGACCCATAAAAACCATGCCACCAACAAAAAATGAACCAAATACCAACATGCACATACCATGCATGTCAACACCAGCTAGGAAATCATACATGCAATATGTTACCTGGAAGTATTCATGTTGAAGCTTGTGTGTTGCAAGTTTTCTCTCTCTTGAACAGTTCATAATTAGGTCATTACGAAATTGGGCATAACTTTGCCACGAAGAATCCAAATCGGGTCACACCAATGGCATTAGAAGAAGACTTAGAGGAATACAGGAACCAAAAATTACATATTGATTTGAAATAACAAAATGCACAAATTCAATATCGAGCTCCTAGAGGGCAAGAAATAGCTAGATCATGTGATGTCGAGGGCTCGATGGACCGCAAGTTCTAGGAGAGCGACAAAATACAAAGCAAAGCAAGATTCGAAGGTAAGCTCCAGGTAATTATATTTTGCATATGAATTTTCATCTCTTAATTGTATTAGGTTCTTTATATTCTATTTTTTTTTCCTTTTGTTTGGCACTGACATATGCTCTACAGGATTAGGTAAGTTTTGCTATTATCATGTCATGGGTATTTCCTCGAAGGCTTTTTGCGGGTATTATATATTCATCAATATAAGACTCAATGCATGATCTAATGTTCTGAATATTGAGAAATGGTAGCATGACAAGAGAAAAAATCAAGGTGTATAACAACAGCAATAAGTTCACCACATGAAGTCTTCACGTGGGCAGCACTGCATACAGTCATTGTAAAGGTATCGTTGTACTAAGTCATTGTAAAAGCATCATTGTAAAATTTGTACAATTTGCTATCTGCCAAGAGTTGAAGAGGCAGTTTCGGGAGGTCTAGGATCATCATTAGGTGGTTGTGTCATAGTTGTGGTTATGGTCTAGTGTGTCTTTTTATTCTACATCATTATATACCATTGTAAAATGGACCATTTTCCTTGGTACGAGAGTCCATTCCTCTTTTATTCTTCTATAGGGTGGTAGGGTGGTGCTAGGCTAGTGCATGAAGTCACCAATAGTTTCAAGCCTATGAAAAATTTAGGGTGGTAGGGTGGTCCTAGGGTGATTTGTAGCTCATTGAGTGTTGGGGCATCCATTCAGTTGACTACTGAAGAATCTCGGGCATTGGAGCGTCCATCTAGTGGGAGCTGGAGAATAATGATTTTCTAGATTATAGGAAGTTGGAGCTTTATTTTCAATTGGAGTTGAATATTAAAGAATTATTAGAAAATAATTCAGGTGGTTTTTGTCCCAGAGGGGGTTTCCACCTTAAAAACTGTGTGCATTTTTGTTCCTTTTGTTTACTGCTATCATTGTACAAACACTGACAATAATTGAAGCTTAACTAATGCTCTAAAATATTAATAATAATACTAATTGAAAGGAATATGGATTCACCCCCTCTCAGTGTTTCCAACAGTTTCATGCAACATCATCTACTGGAAATGCTTCTCACATCATGGTGACATCATCATGCCACATGGAGACATTTAATGATGCCATGTGTCATATGGATTTGCCCCACTTGGTCATCCAAAAACTCCAAAAATACCTGCCATGTGTCACTTGAAAGAGGCACCACTCCATCATCCCTGCCTAGTCAATGCTATCTCACTGGCCACATTGATCCAAGTGGCTCCAGACACCCTCAGGAGATCAGGAGGGCTCAGAAATGGTCAAAATTGAAAGTGGCCAGATTGCTCTATAACTAGGTTCAGACTGAAGTTCTCGTCGCCCTAATTCCAATGGTGCAAATGGACCTCCAATCCGAGCTCGTATGGAGAAGTTAGAGCAAGTCAAAGATTTGGTCAAAGTTGGGCAATGGGCCAGGTTTAAGTGTCCCACAAATTCACTGTCAACCAGTAGGGAACCCAGCACCTGAAAACAGGCAAAATTGTGGCCTCTTTAATTTTCCCAATGACCCTTATTTTCATTAAAATGAATAATGTCCATTTTGTTTTAAAAATTAAAAAATATATAATAAAAGGTTCTTTGGGGAGCGAGTTGTCAACCTCGCCACTCCCGCTGGAACCACCGTATAACAAAATGTATTTAATTGGGGTGCCAGATCACCAAACACCACCATCCCTGGTCGAAGCCTGTGGATATATATATAAAGAAATTTTCAAAACGGTTCGACGGGCCATGACCCCCAGAACCCCATGGTATAACCGTGCAATATATGACATATATATAACATGCCACCATAAATGTCAAGACTGACGGGGCTTGAACCTACCCGGCCCAGGTGGCCAACGCCCACTGGGCAGTCTCACAACCACCCCACGGTGGATCCAAAACAATACAACCAAAAAAAATTAACCACGCACCCAAAAACTTTATGTATCCAACCATTCATACCAAGTTGGGGAGGCAGGGGATTTGAACCCCGACCTCCGCCAGCCTAGTCTCCTCCGCCACCAACAGCCCACAGGCTGTGCTTTGTAATGTCCGCCCACAACCAAGTATTAAAACTCTCAATTTTCCATTCGACCCATGGACGGGGAGGGCGCTAAGAAAATGGAGGCAACACGAATACCGAGTTTTATTTGCAAGTGTGGAACCACGATCCAGGCCAAGGCAGAATCATGTGTGGGCACATTTTTTGAGACAAAGAATCTTTTGCAAAGAATATTCTTTGATTCCTGAATGATTCCTTGGGGAGGTAAATTTTCATTTTGTCAGAACAATATGAATTTTAGAGTAATTTTAACCAAAATTTCACAGGGAACACGATGGTAAAGCCAAAATGGCCAGCTAAGTAGAAGATTTACAGATTTCCTGAAAAACATAATCTTAGAGAATCTTGAGGGAATTAAAAATATTCCTTGAGGCCCAAAACTTGCAAGTGTCCATTTTTGACAAAATTTATGTTGATTTTACACCTCTTGGTGACAGGAATCCGATGGCAACATCTATTTCAACAGCAGAGCTTCCCATTTCTCGGTCATGTTCCAGATTTGAGTGACAATGTCCAATTAGCAAGTGTGGACAGCCGATTCTATGCCCCTCGATGCCACGAAATCGATGGTGCAGGAAAAATCAGCCACTGAGCATCCGCTTCTTCAGCGAGCTTCTGGGGGTGAGTTATATGCAGTTTGATCATGTGCATCTTTTTTTTGTGAGATGTATTACTTTTTCTAGATCCTACTTGATGCATGTTGCGGGATCTTGTTTTTGCTTCATCTGATATTATGTCATGATGATAGGAGGTCCATTGCGAGTGAGAGTTCATGTAATAGAACGTCTCGTGGAGAGACAATCCACTCATGTTGAGGGCACATCCTTGTATTAACATCATACATGTACATTTTCCCATTTCCAACACTATATGAAGCGGCCTACCCCATTTTGGCACCAGCCCCGAAGACATAGCCCACACTAGATGAACTCCGTTATCAACGTCTCATATTTTTATGTTTTCGATGGTTGTCTTTTTTCCTCTTGCTTAGGCATGCATATGTTTTCTTCTATGCTCTTTTAAAATGAAATTCTAACAACATCACAGAATTAAAAGATCATGGGTAAATCTGGTAGCTAACGGACCCAGATCACACATCCTTCTAGCATGACATCAACCTATACGAAGAGGAAACATCATTTCTGGGAGTCCTCTACACCAACATCCTTGAATACCTTACTTGGCCTAAATATCTACACTAAACGAGTTGGGTCCCATGTTGGTCAGATGGTCTAGGGCATTTCTCCTTGATCCTTTTCAATTCCACCCAAACTAAGAATGGCCTGAAAGGCCTGAAATAGCCTAAATGGATGTTTTCCTTAGCTAATTTCCCAACTTCAAACTCCCTTAACTTCTTATAACTAGAGTTTTTTAGGTTTCCATTTACTATTGAAAAGGTATTTCTAAGGCCTATCCAGCTATGCACTTTTTGGGGGCATCTGACTTGATCTCCTACACTCAAGATTCCTCGAAAGGAAACCCATCCTTGGCCTTATATAGGGTAGAAAAAACCATCAATACTCTTCCCAAGAGCTAAAATTCAATATTCCAGGCAACACACTTCCTCACTCAGTTGCAGCAACCAACAAACTCAGGTAATGTCATGAATCTTCTCAAAATTTGATTGTCACGATTAACATTGACATCAATGCCAATAAAAATTAACATCAATACCAACCCAAAAATCCCATCAACTCTAATACATTATAAGGACATGAAATTTTGGCATTAAAAACATTCAAGAATAGTGTTGCAAACACTCAAATAGCATCAAGTATATACCAAATTTAATGAGTGTGTTTTTTATCAAGATCAAATTCACTATTTAGGGCATGTAATATCAAAAGAAGGAATCATGATAGACCCTAAAATGGTTAAGGAAATTCTCAATTGGCATGTTCCTAAATATCTAGTTGACATCACAACCTTCATGGGAATTATAGGTTATTACCGTAGGTTGGTTGAAGGTTTATCGAAGCAAACTATCCTATAACATCCTTATAAAAGAAATGAGTTAAATTTATTTATCCTCAAAAATGTCAAGAAAGCTTTGATCATTTGAAATATATGCTAACTATAGCACCCATACTTAAGAATTTTTATCCTAATAAACAATATACAATGTGCATATATGCTTGTTTGGAAGGATTAGGTGGAGTGTTAATGCAAGATAACCATGTTATCGCTTATGAATCTAGGAATCTAAAGGAGCATCAAAATAATTATGTTGTGTGTGTTCTAGAATTTGCTATAATATTTAATGGTTTAAAATGTAGGGACACTACCTTTTGGGTAGGAAATTCACATTAATAACTAATCATAACACCCTAAAATATTTCTTTAGTCAACTAGATCTAAATGCAAGGTAAGGAAGGTGGATGGCTCTCCTTAGTGAATTCAATTTTGAAATAAAACATGTAAAGGGAAGAGAAAATGAAACTGCATATGCATTCAGTAGAAGATTAAATCAGTTATGTGGTATTTCTACTAGAAGTGTTAAAATAGATATTGATGAATAGATTATAACCGCGGCCTTAAAAGATCATGAATATTAAAAAAAACAAGAAAATTGTTAAATGAAACTATTCCAATAGAAGGATAATATTATGCTTTGAATAATGATGGTTTGTTGACTTTCAAAAATAGAAATTATGTCCCAAATGTTCATAAAATTAAACAATTAATCTTAGATTAACATCATTAGAATCCTTTTTCCAGCTCATGAAAACTATCAAAAACTTATCATATCACCTATAAAATGGTTTTATAGGTCAAGGATGAAAGAAAAAGTGGCTAAGTATATAACAAAAATTTTGTAGTGTCAAAAATTTAAGGTGAAACACCAACATCCTACTAGGTTATTAAATCCCTTACCTATTCCAGAGTGGAATGGGAAATTATCTCCTTAGATTTTATCATATGGTTACCCAGAACTAGAATATGATATGATTATATCATGTTTGTAGCTGATAAATTAAGTAAGGTGGTTCATTTTATACTAGTGCAGTCAACATTCAAAGTTGTTCACATACCTAAAATTTTTATGAAGGAAATATTCAGACTTCATGAGGTACCAAAAATGATTAATTCTTCTAGATATGCAAAATTCTTCACATCAAAATTTTGGAAGGCACATTTTACATAATTAGGGAAAAAATTGAATTTCAGTATTGTGTATCATCCCAAAACTAATGAAAAAAATGAAAGAACCAACCAGATCCTTGAAGACATGTTTCTGTGATATCCCCAATTAGCCCAAGCTAATGGGAATATTAAATTTTGTTTATGATTTTCTGTTTCATGAATAAAATTGTAAAGGAGGATCATAAAACTCCTAAACAGTGAATAAATCAATGCCACATGTGAACAAAGCTAAATCTGGGCTATGTAAATAAGTACCCTTAGGTGTGAAAGGGGCTAAATATTTTCACTGGGTCACCCATGACCAAATCAACAACGTTGTCTTGGAGAAGTGGCCATCATTGATGCACAACGCAGTTTTAGATGGAGATGGTTCATGTGAAAGGAGCCATTTCAATGAAGGTGGTTTAGGGTTTGCAAGCTCTCAAACTTATAAAAGGAAGAGGAGGACAACATGAGAAGGTTTTTGGTGTGATCACATTTTTCAGAGTACATTGTCTCTTTAGACATATCTCATTCTCCTTGTTGTTTAGCAGAGAATAGTGTTGTTTAGCACAAGGATTTCCTGTTTAGGAATCCCATCTCTTTCCTTAAGAGGCCTCTTGGAAGAGTCTTGATTTTCTTGTCCACTATTAGGTTGAAGGCCAAGCTTCTTCTTCAAACTACAACGCAAATCATGTTGAGGGTTTGGTTGTCTTTGTAAGCTGCAGCAAGTGGAGGCTAGATCTACTCATATCTACGCTAATCTAGTGCCTCTTTTCAGTGGGAAAGTCTTCTATTCCATTGGCAATAGAGTATTGGATCATTGGAGCATCAGATCTAGATCTTGGCATCAGGCCAAACTTATCTTAAACCCTACGGCGTGGTTTTTCTTCCAGATCTGTGTTTTTCTATAGGTGTTGTTGTAGGGACTTTTGGCATAACATTTGGGAAAAGTGTCTTTCATGTGTTGGGGATCTACCCTTCACCTTTGAGATCCACTGAAGAGGATCATATTATTGTATACGTCATATCAAATCTGAATATTCTTGTAATTCTAAAGATTTCTGTAGATTTGCAGCTTCTAGATCTCATATCTACTCCATGTGCTTCATGTATTGCTGAAAACCCCAAGGGGTATTTGAAGGAGAGCCTTTATAGTGTATGGATCTATCATAGATCTGTATTTTCATGCATTATTTTTCTCTAGATCTAAATTTGTAATCAATAGTTGTTGCAGCATAATAAAAATAACGCTATCAAGGCAGTTCTGGTTCATATGTTTGGTTGTTGCACCTCTTTTTGAGGATATTTCTTCATTGGAGACTTCTATTCCCTCTTATGCATCTTATGGGCTTCATTATAAATTTGATTTGTTGTTATAAATGATAAATAAGGGTCTCCATATTGGCCTCCTACTCTTACTTGGCTGAACTACGTTATTTTCTGCAGTATTGTTTAATATTGTTGCATGTTTCCCATTTGCGAATATTATAGTGGTATCAGAGCAATCATCTTGGCACAGCCTGTGCTTATTGAGAAGCCAATATGTCTTTCCAAGAAAATAAAAGACAGAAGAAGAATATTGATTACACAGAAGACAAAGAATACAAGGGTGAAACCCCTTTATTTGGAAGAATGAAAGAGAAAGAGTTCTCAAAAACTCTGTTCCAAACTATGCACGAGCTGAAAAGTGAAATCAGGGGAATGAGGAATGAAATACTTGCATATCCTTTGCAGAGATTTTCACATGAAGAAAGTCCCAGTTCTTCATATTATGTGTGTGAGCAGTCAGCCACACAACCAGATCTACAACATTGTAGCATGCATACATTCCTAGCAAGAGAAGAAGTAGGAGAAGAGACACCTAAAGAGGAGACTCTTGGTGACTATATCCAAGAATATGAATCTCAGTCTAAAATATTCAAAGAGTGTCTAAGCTTCACGGAGTTTTTTCAAATTAAAGAAGAAAGAAGATCCATCATATACAAGAGAATAAGAGAGTGCATGCAGCACACCTTGGGTAGGATATTTGTACCCACTTTTGATGGATCACCTGAGAGCTCAGCCAAGTCTTGGGTAAAGAAGCTAGACACATATTTCCAGTTGCATCAAGTTTCAGAAGAAGAATCCATAAAAGTATCAATGTTGCACCTCCAAGGTAAGGCTTATGCCTGGTGTTTATTTCAATCTTCTTCAATGAAAAATGTAAACATCTCTACTTATGCAAAGTTCACTAGGAGGTTAGTGAAAAGATTTGATTTTAAGCCATCTGAATTTTCTTTGGGTGAGCAAAATAAGCCCAAGAATTCAGAACCTCTGCAAGATATGTAAGGATCCATAAAGAAAACTCCATTCCAGAAAATTTTTGAGGGGGTTAAAGATCTGCTACATGATTTGCCAAGGGAAAAGGCCCCACTTCAGCAAGAAAATTCCTCTCAAGAAGAAGACATGAAGGTTCCTTTTTCAAAAAAAGATCATGAGAAAGGACCTCTTAATGATGAGGCATGCTCCATTGATGAGGAGAAGGAAGAAGAAGAGATCCTACACATGGAGATAATGAGAAGCATGTGTCTATGATGATATACAATGAAACAAAATAATGGAGGGAATGTGTTCCAACATTTCATACAGTTTTGGGAACACACACAATGACATATTAGTCCTTTGTGATCAAGACTCTTGACACCTGATGCAAGAGCATCAGGACTTAGCCAGCAATGTGAAAATTTGTTCACATGTTGTGGCTAGATAGGTTGAAATTCATTGACTGATGGCTTAAAACTAGTTTTACTGAGAGGTTGGATCTCTCAACGATTTGTTATAATTCATTTATGTAATAAGTTAGAGATTATCTTTATTTAGATTTAGAGATAGATTTGTTTGCATAGGTGTGAGGGAGAGCTAAGAAATAGAGGATTTGTTGTTTATTGTTAGAGAGATATTCGAGTGAATAAAATATAGGAAGAACGTAATGAGAAAGGGGGTTTGGAGAGGAAAGTGTAGAGAAAATGCTCAGAGAGTGTTTTTGGAATTGTATGTATTTAGAGACAGAGGTCTTTTCCTATGTAACCTGGTCTAAGGCCAAGACTATGTATTGTTTATTTAAATTGAAATAGATTGTGTGTGTATCATTCCTTAATCGGCCCATGGAGGCCTCAAACTCTTTGTTTTTCTCTAAAACCATATCATATTGATGCCAGTCTGTATATTTCATTTTTTTTTAAGGGATTGGTTGCATTAAAGGACCAATTAGTGGGTGTATTGCATCATTTTGGTTAGACAGGAAAAAACACCCAAATACACTAAGTATTGGGTTAAAACCACGATTGAAACAGAGGCTGGACTTCAAGCAATTATAGAGTGGATTTTTATCATTGTCGGGTCTGCAGAACCATATCACATCGCCAAAGGATTTGCATTGCTGATCCATATCGCATTGTCGATCCATATCACATCACCGATCCATATCGCATCGCCGATTCATATCACATCACCGAAAGGGAACATCGCCGAAAGCGGAATCGGAATCAGGAATTGAAAGTCTATAGGTGCAATTCTATGTTTTATCGGGTCCAGAAAACTGATCGGATCGTAACATTGAAGCATAAGAAATCCAGGGAAGTGAACATTGTGATTGCGATAGTGTGATTCAATCGCAACCATTGGATCACGATCAACTACAACAAATTGATAGGATCAGTGCATTGAAGGATAAGGAGCCTGGCGAAGGGGATATTGTGATTATGATTGTGCAATTAAATCACAACCATCGGATCATGGAAGCGGTCTTGCTACACTGGAAAGTTTTTCAAGCACGTGGAACCTTTGTCATGTAACTGGAGTTATTATTGGGGTTTTTTTGAATTCTTCTTCCACTTTGCGTCAAATTTTGGTATCAGAGCTTGTTACGTTGTTTTTTAGCATCGTAGATAGAATGCCACCTAGAAGAGGAGCTGGGGTAGGTCGAGGGAGACCTATATCAAACGCAATTTTTCTAGATGAGATCCAAAATTTGCGCACAAGAATGGCTACCATGGAAACCACGCAATGAAGAGCAACAGAGGGTGGATTTGCTAGTGCCAATGAGGAAGAGTCCACAGACGAAGAAGTGGAGGAAGAAAATGAAGCAGCAAAAGTCATGAAGATGCTAGTCAAATCCAACAGTCAACCGAGGATAGAAGTGCCATTATATTATGGAAGTATTAATGTGGAGGCGCTAACGGACTGGGTAAGTTCATTGGATAAGTACTTCGACTATGAAGAATTCGATGATAAGAAGAAAGTGAAGTTTGTAGCCACAAGATTGAAAGGCCATGCAGCCTTATGGTGGGACGAAATGCAGCTATCCAAGGAGCGAAAAGGGAAGTCCAAAATTAAGCAATGGGACAGAATGGTAAGTAAGTTGAAAGGTAAGTTTTTTTCGAAGGATTACCAATTAAATTTGTTTAGACAATTGCAGAACTTAAAACAAAAGGGATGACAGTTAAGGAATATATTGAAGAATTTTATAAGCTAAGTATTAGATCTGGCCATGTTGAAGATGATCTAGAAAAGGTAGCTAGATATATAAATGGATTAAGGTATGACATACAAGATGATATTAACTTGTTAAGTCACTATTAAGGATGCCTATCAAGCGATTTTGAAGGAAGAGGAGAAGATATTGAGGAAGTAGAGTCAGAGAAATAGAGGAAAAAGCTCAGCCAGAGGTAGAGGAACTACCATATCCAGAGGATCACAGTATCAGCATGAAGTAGGGAGCTCAAGTAGTAGCGCACCACAAAGAGGAGAATCTAGCAGAGGAAGAGGGAGAGGAAGAGATGTTCGGTGTTATACATGTGGAGAGTGGGGAAATATATCATGGGATTGTCCTCATAATAAACCAGCGAGTCAGAGGAATGAAAATGTGGCTGAGGCTAAGCCAGAACCACCACAACATATGGAGAAAGAAGAACCCCCTGAATAAGGTGAATCATTGTTGTTGAGGAGAACTTTGCTTAGAGCAGAGAATGAGACTAGAGAACCTACACAGAGGAAGAACTTGTTCAGAACCACCTGTAAATCAAAAGGTAAGTTTTGTAAGGTAATAATAGATAGTGGAAGCACGGAAAATCTTGTGTCCACAGAGATGGTGGATAAGCTTGGTTTAACAAAGACAGTACATCCTGCACCCTACAAAGTGTCTTGGTTGCAGAAGGGCCATCAAATCATTGTGACAGAACAGTGCAATGCTAAAATACAAATAGGTATGTATAAAGATGTGATTTTATGCGACGTTATGCCTATGAATGTATGTCATATATTATTGGGGAGACCATGGCAGTTTGATTGGAAAGTGGTTCATGATGGAAGGAGAAACACCTATACCATAGAGAAGGATGGAAACAAGCACACACTCTTGACATTGAAGAATTATGTGGATAAAGGATTGCCTGAAAACAGTATCATGTTGATAAGTGGTAAAGAATTGCTACAGGAGGTTGAAAAAAGTGAGGAATTGCAATTCGCTATCATAGGGAGGCCCAAGGTAATCTTGACTTCCACAAATTTAAATGATTTTCCTGAAGAAATTGAAGTTGTGTTAGATAATTTTATGGATATCATTGTGGATGAATTGCCAAGTGTATTACCACCGGTTAGAAGTGTTAGTCACCATATTGACTTAATACCAGGGGCAAGTCTACCCAATAAAGCTGCATACAGACTAACTCCTCAAGAAAATTCAAAGGTTGCAAGGAAAATATAGGAATTGATGAACAAAGGACTGATCAGAGAAAGTCTTAGCCCGTGTGTTGTACCGACAGTGCTTAGTCCGAAGAAGGGAGGAGAATGGCGCATGTGCATAGATTCCAGAGCTATCAAAAAGATAACAATCAGGTACAGATTTCCATTTCCCAGAATGGATGATTAAATGGACTGTTTAAGTGGATCCAGATACTTTACTAAGATATATTTGAAGAGCGGGTATCATCAGATAAGGATTCGGGAAGGTGATGAATGGAAGACTGCCTTCAAAATAAATAGTGGATTGTATGAGTGGTTAGTGATGCCTTTTGGGCTCACTAATGCACCCAACACGTTCATGAGGCTAATGAACAAAGTCTTGAAGGAGTATGCAGGTAAATTTTTCATAGTTTACCTTGATGATATTCTGATTTTTAGCAAAATTAAAGAGGAACATTTAGAACATCTTAAGTTGGTCCCGAAAACTCTACAGAAGGAGAAACTACTAATCAATTTGAAGAAGTGTATTTTTGTGAAGGAGGAGTTGGTGTACTTAGGATTTGTAGTTTCCAAAGAAGGTTTGAAGATGGATCAGGAGAAGGTACAAGTAATCTGGAATTGGCCTACTCCCAGAACTACATTTGAGGTAAGAAGCTTCCATGGACTTGAAATTTTTTACAGAAAGTTTATAAGAGTTTTTAGTCAATTTTGTGCACCAATCCTTGAGACTATCAAGGAGATAAATCAGCCATTTCGATGGATAGAAGCAACCGATAGAAACTTTAAATTGCTGAAGAAGAAGATAACAGAGGAGCCAATTTTAGCATTGCCTAATTTTGAGAAAGTTTTCCAAGTAGAAACATATGCAAGTGGGGTAGCAGTTGGTGTATTTCTAAGTCAGGAGCAAAGGCCAATAGCATATTTCAGCGAGAAACTGAATGATGCAAAGAAGAAATATTCTTCTTATGACAAGGAGTTTTATGCTATTGTGCAAGAATTGGAAAAATGGAGACATTACCTGTTACCGAAAGAATTCATTCTATATTCAGACAACCATGCCTTACAGTTTATCAATAACCAGCCTAAGTTGAATCAGAAGCATGCTAAGTGGGTAGAATTTCTGCAAATTTTTACTTTTGTAATAAAGAATAAGAGTGGTAAGTCTAATAAAGTAGCAGATGCATTGAGCAGGGTAAGTTTTATTATGCAAGAGTTCAAAGTGGGTGTTGTAGGTTTTAAGGAAATGATAGAAATGTACAAGGATGATGAAGATTTTAGAGATATCTACACAACAGTTCAAAATCTAGTGAGACATAATAGAAGTCAATGGATGGAATACCTCATTCAAGGAGGCTTATTATTCAAAAGTAATAAACTATGTATTCCCAAATGTTCCATGAGGGAGAACATAATCAAGGAAAAGCATAGTGGAGGGTTATCTAGTCATTTTGGACAAGATAAAACCTTCGCTCAGGTGAATGCATTTTATTTCTGGCCCAAAATGTAAACTGATATTAAAAATTTTGTTGAGAAATGTAGGATATGTCAGCATGCCAAAGGAAGGAGTAAGAATACAGGACTGTATCAACCATTACCAATTCCACACTAACCATGGGATGCAGTTAGCATGGATTTTTTTTTGGGATTACCAAGAACCCAGAGAGGGAATGATTCCATTTATCTTGTAGTAGATATATTTTCCAAAATGGCACATTTCATTGCATGTAAGAAAACTAGTGACACAACACACATAGCTAATTTATTCTTTTCATAAATTGTAATATTGCATGGTTTACCTATAAGCATTGTATTTGACTGTGATACTAAGTTCGTAGGGCATTTTTGGAGGACACTTTGGAAGAAACTAGGAACTAATCTCAGTTTTAGTTTAGCATACCATCCTCAAACAGATGGACAAACTGAAGTAGTGAACAAGAGCTTAGGGAATATATTAAGGAGTTTAGTATATCAAAATCCCAAACAGTGGGATTTGGCATTAGCTCAAGCTGAGTTCGCTTACAATGATACACCAAACCAAAGCACTAGAATGAGACCATTTTAGATAGTATTTGGAATGCATCTAAGAAGAGTGTATGAGCTTAGAGATTTGGTAAAACAGGAAGCCAGGAGTGCAAGTGCTGAATATTTTTCCGAATAGATGTAGAGATTATAGGAAGAAGTCAAAGGTAAATTACAGGAGAAAAACAGTAAATACAAATAGAGAGAAGACCTGAAAAGAAGAGAGAAAGAGTTCCAAGTGGGAGATTTAGTGATGGTGCATTTGAGGAAAGAGAGATTTCCTACAAAAAATTACAACAAGCTAAAAATGGAAAAAAATGGACCTTGTAAAATTATAATGAAATTTTCAGCTAATGCATATGAGATCGAGTTGCCAGAAGGGATTGGAATATCCCCCATTTTTAATGTTGCAAACCTATATTCATTCAGAGAGGCAGAGATAGAGTTGCAGAAAGAAGATACAGGTGATGAAGTTCGATCCATGAACTGGGAGGAATAGGTACCAAAAGCAATAAAGAAATAAGTTAAAGTTATCTTGGATCAAAGAGTATCCAAGAAAACCAGAGGGCAGACATATTTCCAGTACCTAGTCAAACGGAAGTAGTAGCCAGTGGACGATTCCAGTTGGTTAACAGCAGCAGAACTACAAAAGTATGGAGTAAGTCCTAAAATTTTGAAGGACAAGACATTTCTTCCCCGGGAGTCTGATGCAGGAGCATCGGGACTTAGCCAGCAATGTGAAAATTTGTTCACATGTTGTGGCTAGATAGGTTGAAATTCATTGACTAATGGGTCAAAACCGGTTTTACTTAGAGGGTTGGATCTCTCAACAATTTGTTATAATTCATTTATGTAATAAGTTAGATATTATCTTTATTTAGATTTGGAGATAGATTTGTTTGCATAGGTGTGAGGGAGGGCTAAGAAATAGAGGATTTTTTGTTTATTGTTAGAGAGATATTCGAGTGAATAAAATATAGGAAGAACGTAATGAGAAAGGGGATATGGAGAGGCAGGCGTAGAGCGAGTGCTCAGAGAGTGTTTTTGGAATTGTATGTATTTAGAGACAGAGGTCTTTTCCTTTGTAATTTGGTCTAAGGCAGAGACTCTGTATTGTTTATTTAAATTGAAACAGATTGTGTGTGTATCATTCCTTAATCGGCCCGTGGAGGCCTCGAACTCTTTGTTTTCCTCTAAAACCATATCATATTAATGTCGGTCTGTATATTTCATTTTTTTAATGGAATGGTTGCATTAAAGGACCAATTAGTGGGTGTATTGCATCATTATGGTTACACAGGCAAAAACACCCAAATACACTAAGTATTGGGTTAAAACCATGATTGAAATAGAAGCCGGACTTCATGCAATTATAGAGTGGATTTTTATTGTTGTTGGGTCCGCAGAACCATATCACATTGCCAAAGGCTTTGCATCGCTGATCCATATCGCATCGTCGATCCATATCGCATAGTCAATTCATATCGCATCACCGAAAGCCTTGCATATTTTCAAATTGCATCGCCGAAAGCGGAATCGGAATCAGGAATTGAAAGTCTATAGGTGCGAGTCTATTTTTTATCGGGTCCAGAAGACTAATCAGATCATGACATTGAAGCATAATAAATCCAACGAAGTGAACATTGTGATTGCAATAGTGTGATTCAATCACAACCGTTGGATCGCAATCAACCGCAATAGACTGATCGGATCGGTGCATTGAAGGATAAGGAGCCTAGACAAGGGGATATTGCGATTGCAATTGTGTGATTAAATCTCAACCGTTGGATCATGGAAGTGGTCTCGCTACAGTGGAAAGTGTTTCGAGCGCATGGAACCTTTGTCACAAAATTGGAGTTATTATTAGGGTTTTTTTGAATTCTGCTTCCACTTTGCGTCAACACCAAGGAGATGTTGTGTGTTCATGAGCTAACTACATATAAAGGAAGCACCTTAGACTATGAGATCTTGCAGAAGGTAGGAGAAGGAGAAAAGAGGAAGGATTGAAGGTGATCCACTATTGCATGGAAGAAAAGATGGGGAAATTTCTCCAAACAGAAGCACTCTTGCATCCATAAGAGTGATACCCCATTATCATGAGACTTCCACACATAAATCAAAAATAAATTTTTTCAGTGGAAGCAGTCCTAAGATGTTCCCATCTGTTATTCACATGGGAATGAGCCATTATACATCATTATCTTGTGGTAAACCACCTAGGAGACCACCTGATTCAAATTTGGTGAAAGGTGTTTCATGCATAGATGCTCCTTTCATAGATTCAAGGAGGAAGGGAGCACAAGAAGACCATACTATAGCACTGAGAGTATGGGGAAATCTCAAGAAGAGGGAAAGTATTTTTCCCTTATCACCATTATCCATTCTCTCATCTCGTACTGCGCTGAGAAAAGATGCTGCAAGGGTGAAGAATGACACCATCATGGAGCAAGGAAGGAAATCCTTGATTATGAAGAATCAGGATACAAAATCATTTGGAGAGCAATCTTCCTTACATGATAGGAGATGGTGGTCACACATGCATACTTTGGCAAAACCAAGGAAGTTTTGGATAGATGATAGCCTCCCATGGGAGAGTAACTTCCAAGAAATTCCATTTTATTTTGAGCATGTGCATATGCCAGAAGGACAGCAAGGAAGGAATAGAAACCTTCCATCTTATACCTTTGGCATGGGAGATGTCAAGGAGGAGAAAAATGGGAGGCATGACCTTCCAACATACACCTTTGGCATAGGTGATGTCAAGGGAAATAGCAGCAACATGACAGACATTTCAGTTGACACATTATCAGCGTTGTCATTGTTGGAGAGGTTAGATCCATATTGGAAATCCCAACTGTTGGTGGAATATTCCAAGGATATTCACACTTGCATGGTTCTTGATGACTTGCTACATGATTAAAGCTATTAAATCCTAGATTGATTCATCTATAATCATGGTAGGATCTTCTTTTCTAGAGCCTCCATGCTCAAGGAGAAGTTGCTACAAAGGGCCTATGAAGAGTTCTGTTTCAGCCAAACATATTCCATGAATCTCAACAATATCATCTTGAGGAGCTACTATTGGGAGGGCTTTGAAAAAGAACTATATCAGCATTTTCAAAGATGCATGTACCATGTGGAGATGGAGCAGCAACATAACTCTATGGAAGAGTTAAATCAGCCTTCTCTTTCTCTTCTTGAGGAAGGTGATAGATCCATGCACAACTCCATCGATATGAGGAGAATTGTTAGTGAATATCATGCTCCTATTACACATGTTTTATATTCTGATTTTATGCATTATTTCACCATGGTTATGAAGGCCATGACTCCAAGGAGGAGTATTATATCTTGTAATATTCATGGCCAATATTTGGCCACAAAAATTTCTGAATTTAACCACTCCCTTGGAGGAAAGAGGGAGATCTTGCAACATGATGGGTGCTTTCCCAAGGCACCAAATATATCTCACACTTTCAGCTATGGTGAGATGGTATGGGCAGCAAGTAAGTGGTGGGAAAACCACTTACCACATCTAGATCTGATGCAGGCAGGATATGCACTGTGTTGGTTCCACATGTGGGACTATGACCCACCTCCATATATGAAAAATTATGTTTGCATGTACATTTCTTTGATTCCCTACATTGATTATGTGCTTGTACTTTTTATGGGGATATATGGAGGAAGGAGGGGAGCCATGTATGTTCCCTATGGGATGAATATTCTCCATGTACCATATGCTACATATTTCAGGGATAACATTGGGCAAACCATGTTTGTTTCATGTGATCTATTGTCTCCTTATGGGATGGGCTACTTGCATCTCATGAGAACTTTGGATAAACAAGTCATGGAGGGATGGTTTGGTGAACATTTGGCCTATGGAGGAAGTCTAACTCATGTGTGTGTCACCAAAGGAGGAAGAGATGAGTTGCAGCACTCATCTTATCAGTTGCTTGAGGACAAGCAACATTTTGGAGGGGAGGACTATAATATTCCCAATTAGCCCAAGCTAATGGGAATATTCAATTTTGTTTATGCTTTTCTGTTTCATGAATAAAATTGTAAAGGAGGATCATAAAACTCCTAAACATTGAATAAATCAATGCCACATGTGAGCAAATCTAAATCTGGTCTATGTAAATAAGCACCCTTAGGTGTGAAAGGGGCTAAATGTTTTAACTGGGTCAACCATGACCAAATCAATAGCGTTGTCTTGGAGGAGTGGCCATCATTGATGCACTGTGCAGTTTTAGATGGAAATGGTTCATGAGAAAGGAACCATTTCAATGAAGGTGGTTTAGGGTTTGCAAGCTCTCAAACTTATAAAAGGAAGAGGAGGACAGCATGAGAAGGTTATTGATGTGATTACATTTTTCAGAGTATATTGTCTGTTTAGACATATCTCATTCTCCTTGTTGTTTAGCAGAGAATAGTGTTGTTTAGCACAAGGATTTCCTATTTAGGAATCCCATCTCTTTCCTTGAGAGGCATCTTGAAAGATTCTTACTTTTCTTGTCCACTATCAAGCTGAAGGCCAAGCTTCCTCTTCCAACTACAATGCAAATCATGTTGAGGGTTTGGTTGTCTTTGTAAGCTGCAGCAAGTGGAGGCTAGATCTACTCAGATCTAGGCTAATATAGTGCCTCTTTTCAGTGGGAAAGTCTTATATTCCATTGGCAAGAGAGCATTGGATCATTGGAGCATCAAATCCAGATCTTGGAATCAGGCCAAACTTATCTTAAACCCTACAGCGTAGCTTTTCTTCTGGATCTACGTTTTTCTGTAGGTGTCGTTGCAGGGAAATTTGGCATAACATTTTGGAGAAGTGTCTTTCATGTGTTGGGGATCTTCCCTTCACCTTTGAGATCCACTGAAGAGGATCATATTATTGTATACATCAGATTAGATCTGAATATTCCTGTAATTTTGAAGATTTCTGCAGATTTTTAGCTTCTAGATCTCAGATCTACACCATGTGCTTCATGTATTGCTGAAAACGCTAATGGGTATTTGAAGTAGAGCCTTTATAGTGTATGGATATGTCATAAATCTAACCTTTCATGCATTATTTTTCTTGAGATATAAATTTGTAATCAACAGTTGTTGCAGCCTAATAAAAATAGCGTTGTCAAGGCAGTTTTGGTTCATATGTCTGGTTGCTGCACCTCTTTTTGAGGATATTTCCTCATTGGAGATTTATATTCCCTCTTGTGCATCTTATGGGCTTCATTATAAATCTAATTTACTGTTATAAATGATAAAGAAGGATCTCCATATTGGCCTCCTACTCTTACTTGGCTGAACTGCGTTATTTTTTGCAGTATTGTTTAATATTGTTGCATGTTTCCCATTTGGGAATATTACAGTTTCACATGTATGTGATGGATGAACCCACTAAATGGGATGATTACTTACATCTGATTGAATTTGCATATAATAATAATTATCAAGCATCTCTTAAAATGATCCCTTTTGAAATCCTTTATGGATGGAAATGCCATACTCCATTATGTTGGAGTCAACTAGAAAACAGACTTTTTTTGGGATCTGATCTCTTAAAGAATATGGAGCAAGTGGTTATAAAGGTAATAGAAAACTTAAAAATGGCTCAAGACAGGAAAATATGTTATGCAAACAATGTGGGAGAGCATGTTTATATCAAATTCATACAAAGGAAGAGCACAATGAGGTTGGGAACTTGTGCTAAATTAGCACCTAGGTTCTATGGGCCTTTTTAAATATTAACCAGAGCAATACCAGTAGTCTACCATCTATCATTATTATCCCACATCAAATTAAAAACAAGATTAACTGTAATATTTTTAAGGAAATATATTCATGTTTCAACTCATATCATTGATTGGAATATGATATAGGATGAACTAGAAGGTGAGTTCCAGGTCGAGCCTCTGTGAATTTTAGATAGGAGGGAGACTTTACTCTAAAATCGAGTCATCATCCCAATTAAAATACAATGGAATCATTTTGTGCCTGAGGAGAACCACATGGGAGATGGAATAGAAATTCAAGAAGTGTTTCCTTCACTCTTTTAGAATTAATGAGTGTAAAGAAAAGACCGAGGACAATGTTCAAATTAAGGGCAAGGGAAATGTAATATCCTTGTTGCAATTTATTTTACGAGACTTTATGATTTTATGATCACTTGTATTATTTATGACAGAAACACTCACCATGGGGACAAGACTAAATTTGAACAATTGAATAACAAATATAAATAATTATGTGTAGTTATAAATAAAATATGGTTTTTTTTAAATATTATGTGAACCAAAATGTGAGTACTCAGGTTGCTCTATTGTCAATAAATTTTAAACTGGTTGAAGTCTCGGGTTGTGAACAAGTAAAGGTGGTGGTTTTCATAGTTATAACCTCCCATGATTCCCCAAGATTCCAGGAGGAATGATCACTACCAAATAGACAACGTAACTGGAGATAAATAATATGTTGCATGGGGTGAGAAGAGCATAGCTAGATAAAAATTCAATGCTAGATAATATTAAAGAGGTACCTGTCAAATCCTAGGTATAAGAAAGGAAAAGGACAAACATTGAAAAGTAAGACGTTGTTAAATTCTATATGGGGAAGGTAGACAAATACCAAAAAATGATGAGAAGTTACTAATATATGTAGTGACTCCTGAGGCTCGAGGGCAATTTTTGTTGTTTCAATTCACTGGTTGGGAGGAACCTATTGTTTCCCATCATATTTATATGTGTTCAAATAAGTAAAAATATTATTGCAGTCATTATGTTATTAGGAATGTTACAATTATTTATCAACTATTGATTATTAGCATGTGGTTGTTTGCATCAAGAATGAACAATGAACTGAAAAAGGAAAACAAATTAATAACCATGTACTATTAGATATATATTAATTCTCGTGAATGCATATAGATATACAATAATTCTCATGAATGCATATAAATTTTGATAGTAAGTAAAACATGGTTACATGTATATTTCAGAGTAAATAAAGAAAATATTCTACATGATGATATGGAGAACAAACCAAAGGTAGTTATGTAAATTTTCTATATAAGAGGATATAAATACCTAAGTGAATAATATAAGACAGTAAATTCTAAATATGGTAGTATTTTGCACAAGTATTTCTATTTTTTCTTAGTGTCATGAACAAAGAAGAAAAAGGAAATTCTGTAGATTTTTTTATTACACTACTACCATATAGTCAGACAGAAATATTTAAGTAGGGTTGGCATGCCTATAAGCTAGCATGGAGGGATAATATTTGTATTAAATTCCTAATGCATTCAATACCCACTTGACAAGTAAAACAATCTCATGAAGTAGTTACAAAACCTGTTTTCATAGGTACCCTATAACTACCCTTTTTGTAAAAAGTCTGCGTAGAAGAATTTTGAGCATTGACTTGAGGAGAGTATTTTAAAGAGAGGACTTATTGATGGAAGTTGAGGCAATATAGGATAAATGAAGTATCTATTTTTAAATCAAATAGTTATTGAATCAATTAAAAGAAACAACCATATATTCTTGGCTTAGAATCACAGTAAAGTATCCATAGAGTTAAAGTTATAAAGATTAAATACACAGGAACATAGTAGCATATTTAAAATATTACTTAAGACATATTATCTATATATAAATTGTGACTTAGGAACCCTAGCCACACAAAATGGGTACAAATTATTATCAAACATGAATAAATCCAAAATGAGTATGCTTGGGCATATTCTGGAGTCAAATTAACAAAAAATGTTTAACATATAGAATACCAAGTTCAAAGTTTAATTGTTAACCTACAAACATAACTCAAGTTCAAGTATGCTAACCCTATTCAAATATATATAAAGAATCAGTCATGTTTGTCATCAGTCGATTTAAATCTCCCTATCATTAAAGACGTGTGGAAAAAAATTAGTGTTAAGGAATTTCATATCTAGTAAAGAGAAACTAAATACTAGGTTGAGAAGTGTTTAGTTGGGGTTCTATAAGTCAAACCTATCACCAAAAAGGAATTATTTTAATACTCTTACATAATATTTATAATCGATAAATAAATTTTGAAACGAAGGGACTTTATGGTAAAACTTACCTAGAATGTCTTCTAGCATTTGTGGCCTTCGATGACCATTAAAAACAAATGGGTAGTCAGGAAACTAGGAATACATTCAAGGACATAATCTCCTAAGATATGAAAGAGGAAATTCACAAATGTATAACCCTTTCCTCTACAACATTTTTCACCAAAATTGGAAACCATTTTTAGATAGTATATTTGGGTTCTAAGAACCAAATATCAAAAAATAATAATAGAGGGAAAGGGTCTATAATACCCTTTAAAACCTAAATGGAGAAATTGACCGAGAAGTTATTAATATATAATTTTAAGGAATAATATGAAAATTCAAACCCTAACAACGAGAAATAGAGAAAATAAATTATGTTTTAATAGCTCGATAGAAATTTTTTGCATCTATGACAAGATTCAACACTAAGTCAACATGGGTATTTTTCGTCTGATGAAATATTCACCCAAAACCATGAAAAAAATTAAAGTCATAAACCTTTGTATCTAAACCCAAGAAGAAATTTATTTCAAAAAACCATCATATCAAACCCAAGAATAAATTCAAGAATAAAAATCCTCACATTACCTGAAAACGAAAACTTGAGAAGGTGATATGACATTTTAGGTGTCATAGGTTTGAATTTTTGGAGTGGGTATTCTCCTAGTTTTTGGAGTGGTTATTTGAGCCTTTAAACTCTAAAATAGATGTTACCTTTGTATATACCCTAATTATATTATTTTAAAGGATATTTTGTTAGGGGATGTTGTTTCAAATTTCCCTCGCTGATAACGATGGAAGCTATGAAACCCCTGAACAAAATATTGGTCAACATAATGTTTTGAAGCACCCCTGAAGGGACCTTCAAAAACCCTAAAGTTTCAATCAAATATCCTTTCCTCATACCTGTGGATGTATTTAAAATTTCAAGCTTAGACAAGTGTACCTTTGATGACAGAATCTACAAAATAATTGTTAAAAAAAGTCAAGTACAACCTAGTAAAACCCTCATCTGTATAATCATGGGAAATATTTTAAATTTACCTGTCGCTTGTAGCTCGAAAATTGTGGATGAAACAAAATATTTGTGGAATCAAATTCCATGAATAACCATCGAAGAATATTTCAAAAAACCTAGTCTACCGCCAAGGAAATCTCTATCGATGGAGATCGAGCAATGTCAAATGAAAATTATAGGAGGGCAGTCAATCCAACCTGTTTGTTCCATCACGAAATCAACACCATTAAATTACCCCATATTATCTGAGTCATCCAATTATGACTCTATCACATGGATGGCTCATAACTATGTTTTGCATGCTTGACACATAGAAATTAGACCCACATACTATGATCACCGAGTGTGACTCAAGAAGGAGGGGGTTAAAAATGTATAGGAAAGGTCGTAAACTATAGAAAAAATGTCCACATGCCATATATTATGTGAGGGGTTATTGGTTAATATGTAATACGTATGAATAACCATAAATATGTCTCATGTTTGAGTAGTTGCGAGGTGAAATGATGTGGTTCCTTCATAATACAAAACATATTTTACTCTCAAGGAAACAAATATCACATCATGATGGAGGTATGGTGGATAGTCAAGGTTGTTTATATGTTGTGGAACCCAAGGTTAAAGGTTCAATTCTTATTCCCATATACAATATCATAGGTGATTTTTTATTGTGTTTTCGCTCCTACAACACCCTCCAATTTTTTTTCTTTTGCTTAATTTTAGAGCCTTCCTTGACCTTGTACAGTGTCATCGCAAACATTGAAACTCATTCAATGTGTTTTCTTGAAGTGTTTCGGTCCCTTTTTAGAAAGGAAAACTATTGTCTTTTCACATGTTAGATGTCACACAATGTGTATAAGCTTATTTTGGTGGTTTAAAGGGGTTACCATAGTGTCAATGAGTTGATCTAACCATGTAAACATCTGTAGCACTCATTTCCAATGTATTAAGCATTGTCGCACAAGTGTCGTCACTGTCATGTAAAAGTGTATATTTAGTGTCTGACTTGTCATAAGTTGTCGTAAAGCTATCGCAATGAGGGAATTTTTTTTTATTGTGTCCCTGATGATCAATTTTGTTTTGTTATCAAGTATTCTAAGTGTGTGATCACAATCAAAGTCTTATCATTTTTCACGTCAATCTCACCAATCCCGTACTTAGTCAATTTCTGAAAACTTTCTGACCAAGAAACTTATCTTCATTTGGCCTTCTTGAAATACACATTCCGCAGTCTCAACCATATAGTTGTGACCCTTTCCTATTGACACTTAAAAATGTGCAGTTCCTTCCTCCCAATACTATTGTAATGGACCATTCTAGTGCTCAAGCCCAAACCCTGGTCTCCAGAATTACACAATCCACCTCCACATCCTAGAACCAACTGCGTACTATGTAATATCTAGCCTTAAGATCAACCCTTGAGCCCCTCAGTTGCGCACTTGTGTAATGTCCCAACCTCTTCTACCTCCCGGAACTGCGCAATAGGATGAACTAGTGCCTATCCCCTCAACCTGTCACACTAAGCTCCAAAATTGCACATTTTTCTTCCTTAACCTAGCTTGGACTGTGCATTATGTAGTATCAAGGCTCAAGATTCACCCCTGATTTCCTGAGTTTATTAGGTCCCTATATTACTAGTATAGTCCCTTTTTTTTGTTAGTGTAACCCCCTTATTTTTATTTTTGTACCCCTGTAACCCCCATACTGTTATTATTGTGCCCTTACATTATTATTCTTAGGTCGACTAGGATGACATTGTGGCCCCATGGACTCTTATATATAGAAAGGAGGTTTGGTCATTTGTATCATTCAAGAATTTTTCATTTATGTAATGTATTGGAGGTTTCTCCCTTGAAGTGGCTGATTTCTAAGGCATTGATCTCTTTTTTCTTATATTTTTGGACCTGGTTTTATAACATTTGGTATCAGAGCTTTGGGTTCTAGGGTTTCGCTGCTCCAAATAGGTCATCATGGAATTTTCGCTACAAACTTTTTTCTACGAAGGTTCAGAAGCTGAAATTTCCACAGAGCAAAGATGAAATCCCGAGGAACCTCCTATAAAAATTTCAGATCTTGGTTCGCAATATTTTCAGAGATATGATCTGTGGACGTTAGGGATTTTTCAGGCTCCCGAATTTCACCTAAAACAGGTCATCGTTGAATTTTCGCTATAAATTTCTATATACGAAGGTTCAAAAGATGAAATTGCTATAGAGTGAAGCCGAAATTCTGAGGAACCTCTTGTAAAAATTTCAGATCTTATTTCACAACATTTTCGGAGCTATGATCAGTGGAATTTAGGGTTGTTTCACGCTCCTGAATTTCATCTCGAAGAGGTGATCGTGGGAAAATCATCATAACTCTCTCGCTGAGCATCGGATTGGAATTATGTAAAAATTTTCTGCAAGTAAACAGATCGTAGTTTCATTTGTATAAATTTAAGATCCAAAGGAGAAAAAAGTGACATGTGGCACGCCTACAAGTTCACTTTACTGAACCAGTCCATAATTAGGTCATTGTGGGAGATTGGACATAAATTTGTCTTGAAGAATCCAAATCAGGTCAGACCTGTGGAATTCGAAAGAAGCTTCAAAGGGCTACTACAAGGCTGAATTTTAGATATTTAGGATCCTCGATTTTAGAGATATTTCAATTTCAATATCGAGCTCCTCAAAAGCAAGAAAAAGGTGTGTATTTTTTTTCTGAATTGCAGAAGTCTTGTTTGAAGAATCAATTTGAATTGATTCCAAGGGCATATTGTAGAACAGGTAACAGTATTATGCTCTAAAATTCCCCCTAAAAATAATTCAACGCCCATTAAGCCTTTAGATGGATCTACTATGTACTGTGATTGATGAATTATTGGATGAATTACATAGAGAAATTTATTTTACCAAGTTGGATCTTCGTTCAGGATATCATCAAATTAGAATGAAGACTGAAGATATTCCAAAAATAGCATTTCGAACTCATGAGGTTCATTAGGAATTTTCTGGTCATGCCTTTTGGCCTTACCAATTCACCTTCTACATTTCAAGGGTTGATGAATTCCATTTTCAAACCCTTCCTTAGAAAATTTGTGCTAGTATTTTTTGATGATATACTAATCTACAATAGGTCTTGGAAGGATCATGCTCAACATGTTGACAGGGTGCTCAAACTATTGGAGGAGAAACAATTGTATGCAAAAACATCCAAATGTTTCTTTGGAGTACAAGAGGTGTAATATCTGGGTCATATTGAATCTCACGAGGGTGTTAAATTAGACCCTAAAAAAAGTAAATCTATTAAGGAATGGAAAGTCCCCACAACCATAAAGAAGTTGCGTGGATTTCTCAGGTTAACAAGGTATTATCGCAATTTTGTTAAGAATTATGGGAGAATAGCAGCACCTCTAACAAAATTATTGAAGAAATATGAATTTTCATGATGTACTGAAGCAACTAAGGCCTTTGAACATCTTAAAGAGGCAATGTGCCTAGCACCAGTCTTAGCTACGCTAGACTTCACAAAAACCTTTATTGTGGAATGTGATGCCTCAGGAAATGGAATTGGTGTCATTTTAATGCAATAAGGAAGACCCATTGCTTTTGAAAGTCGTCCAATCAAAGGAAAGTATTTACAAAAGGCTATTTATGAGAAGGAAATGTTGGCAATACTACATGCACTAAAGAAATAGTGACCTTACCTAATGGGAAGACACTTCAAGGTAAAAAATGATCATGATAGTCTTAAACACTTTTTGGAACAAATACTATCTTCAGAAGAGCAGCAAAAATGGGTCACAAAGATGTTGGGTTATGACTTTCAAATCATCTACAAAAAAGGGAAGCTAAATTTTGTTGCAAATGCACTCTCAAGAAAGGATGAAGAGGTGGAAGCATTGCTTTGTGCCATTTCTATTATCCAACCAGATTGGATAAGCAAAGCAAGGGATGAATGGAAGAAGGACAAAGAAGTGTGGACACTCATTCAAAAATTGCAGCAAGATCCTAGTACATCTGATACATTAAGTTGGAAAAATGATTCCTTATGGTACAAAGATCACTTATATATTTTCAAGAATTCCCAACTAAAACAAAATATTGTTTTGGAATTGCACACTTCTCCTTTAGGAGGACAGTCAGGATTTTTAAAAACTTACTACAGGGTGAAGAAAGAATTTTTTTGGGATGGCCTAAAATTTGATATTCAAAATTTTGTGGCGGAATGTTTGGTTTTCCAGCAAAATAAAGTTGAAACAATTAAGACCCCGGGTCTTCTACAACCTTTATCCATTCCAAGTCAATGTTGGGAGGAGATTTCAATGGATTTTATCACAGGTTTACCTAAGTCCGATAGACTTTCCAGGTATGCACACTTTTGTGCGTTATCTCATCCATTTAAAGAAAGTACAATTTCTAGTGCATTTATGGAAATAATTCAAAAGCTACATGGAAACCCAAAGATTATTATAAGTGACGGAGATCCCATTTTTACAGGAAATTTTTGGACGGAATTATTTTCTTGTTTGGGTACTCAACTAGCTCAAAGCTCATCTTATCCTCCTCAATCTGATGGTCAAACTCAGATAGTGAATAAATTTTTGGAAGGATATCTTCGTTGTTTTGTATCTGATAATCAAGCAAAATGGTTCAAGTGGTTACCTCTCGCTGAATAGTGGTATAACACTTCCTTCCATATTGTAGCAAAAATGACCCCATTTATAGCACTTTATGGATATCATCCACCGTCCATCACATCTTCTTTAAGGGAAAATTCTAGAGTTCAACCAGTGGAAAATCACATCGAGCATCAACAATAAGTTCTCTAACTCTCAAAGGATAACCTAAATTTGGCACAAAATCGAATGAAACAACAAGCAAATCAAAATTGCAATGAGAGAATTTTTGATGTAGGAGACTAGGTATTTTTACGGCTACAACCATACAAAAAAATGTCTCTCAAGCAAGCTAAGAAGGATAATAAATTATCGCCAAAGTACTATGGTCCTTACAAGGTGTTGCAAAATATTGGTACTATGGCATACCAATTGCAACTTCCTACTTCTTCGCGAGTGCATCCAATTTTCCATGTTTCATGCTTAAAGAAGGTTATAAGGGACAAACTTCCAGTTCAAAAAATATTGCCAGAACTTGATGAGGAAGGAAAAACCATATTGGAACCTGAAGCAGTCACGGAAACAAGAACTCGACAGCAACAAAATTGATCAATTTCAGAGTATCTCATCAAATGGAAGAACTTACCCACTGAAGATTCTACATGGGAGGATGAGAATTTTATACAGAAGCACTCGGAGCTACTCAAGCATTGAGGACAAAAATTTTTTGAAGGAGAGGAGCATTTTAGTTCCCTATATTATTAGTATAGTCCCTTTTTGTTGTTAGTGTAACCCCCTTATTGTTATTGTTGTAACCCTGTAACCCCCATATTGTTATTATTGTGCCCTTACATTATTATTGTTAGCTCATCTAGGATTAGATTGTGCCCCATGGACTCCTATATATAGAAAGGAGGTTTGGTTATTTGTATCATTCAACAACTGTTCATTTATGTAATGTATTGGAGGTTTCCCCCTCGAAGTGGTTGATTTCTAAGGCGTTGATCTCTCTTTTCTTCTATTTTTGGAGCTGGTTCCATAACAGAGTTGCACAATTGCATAGTCACTAGGCCTATCTCTCATCCTATAACCCAATTCCAGCTCAATCAATGGATCAACATGGACTATATTAGACTAGGGGTTTTCGTACTGATATCATCTCATCATGACTGAATTGCATATATTGGTACCTTATCATACCATGGAAATATGATGAATAATGGAAACATGTGAAAATACATCGTCCTAGTTGATTATACAAGTTGATCAACCAAGGGAAATCAAAGGGACACTAGTTGCGACCACAACACAAGACTTGAATCATTGAGACTCCTCACCACTAAGGCATGTGGAGGTGGAAAGAAGAGAATTCTCAAGCATGTAGCGGAAAGATTGGCGTGACATTTCCACATCGTCAAGAAGTCTGTGTCAGCATTTTCATGCCATGTCATGTCATGATTTTTCACATTCCACACCATTATGGTGGATTATGTAATTTGTGTTTCGAAAATGTATTGTAAAGTGGAAGCCCAAAGGACATGTGTAGAATATGAAGAGTAATTTAAAGTTGAAAAGTCATAGGAAGTCAAACAATCATGGGGGTAGATGAAGAGTCACAAGACAGGTGAAGCATCACCTCCTCATTGGTTATATATACACCCTCATTGTGTGAGCAAAGTATTTCTCACCTTGGCTCCTCTCGAAAGGAATTACACAGACAAGATAGTTCTTTTGAGGAGCAAGGAGTGGCTACAACACTCCACTATTAGAGATAGTGGTGTTCATTGTATATATGTGTCTTGGAACTTTTACTTAATAACAGAAGCCTCATGGCCAACATTTTATTCATGCATGGATTATGAATATCTATAAGACTACTCCGTGGATGTTTGTAATTCATGTTTTCTTTCATCTGTGCTAAAGTAGTTGAACTATTTTGGTTATTTTAGTAATTATCTTATTGCGAATGTGCTATAATGGTTGTTATCAATGTCCCATCCTTCTGGACTATTCTGCAGGACACTAGAAAGATCAATTTCATTCATTGGTTGTAATGGTCATCACATCTTTTGTGGACTATTTAGCTAGATTTATAACGGATCCTTCTTTAATGTGTGTGTCCCTACTAGGGTGGTACTATTAACTCTCTCCTAGAGGCTCACTTTACTCTTTCCCTCCGCAATAGAAGAACCTTGACACACCTATAATTGAACACTCACTTTCTTTTCGAAGGAAAAATTGTACTCGTCTCTTTTGCCAAAATATAGAGCCAAGGAAAATCTTTAAGAATTTGGAAACCGAGCCATATTTTAGATGGGACTCCTATCCTAAATGGTGTGAGGCCTAATTGGGACCACATATCGGGGAGACCCCTTAAATTTTTTTAGGTCCCACACTGTCAAAATTTTTGGTGCTAGAATGAAGGCAGCCAGATTTTTATGGATGATAATATCATCCACCCTAACCCCACATCCTCTGGTCAATTTAGTAACATTCCCAGCACCTCCCTTGCTCATATTCCTGAAGTTAGTGAATCTTCTCAGCTTGAGCTTATACAAACTTCTGAAATATCTTACGATAAGATATGGGCCATTTGTCCCATAACCCGTAAGTTTGAAAAATATATTACATTGATTCCGGAAGTACACAATCTTCCTTATTTTCTGAAGAAGAACCCAACCACCCCTACCGGGATAGTGGTTTATACGATTAAATATTTAGTTTTCGCCACCCTTGAATAATTAGTAAACTCTATGGAAAATGCAAAGAATTCATAATGACCCCCATCTTACAAGAGTGGTGACGGATATAAAATTTTACTCTTATACGATACTTTCTATGGGTTGGGTAGTGGAGAAGAAGAAGAAGAAGAAGAAGAAGAGGAGCCATCATATTCTGACAAGAGGAGGGGAACATCGACAAAGATATGGTGGACCAAGATCTGGATTGGATGTCTCAGGGAACACTTGCATTATTGGGTGTCCTGCACAAGATTCTGAGACTCCAGGAAACTGTATTAATGAAGTATGACCCTAATAAAGCAATGAAAGCAAAGAATCATCTGGACAACTTCTACCTACATAAGAAAATGTTAGTGGTACATTATGATGATCTTGCATGTAAACTCTTTCCATGCACCTTAGATGGTAGAGAAGTTGCATGGTATCATATTCTTCCTCCGAATTCTATCCAGAATTGGAAGGGGCTTAAGAAGATTTTTCTTGAAAAAATCGTTGATGATAAAACCCCTGTCGTGTTGTTTAAAGAGCTAGGAAATCTCAAGATGGAGCACAAAGAAAAATTGAAATATTTTAATCATAGGTTTAACCATATTTTAAATCAATTTATGGAAAAATAAAAACCTCATGACTCCATCACCATCGATTATTACACATTTTCCTTACCAACAACCATTGCGCGGTTCATGAAAATAACCATGAAGGAAACTCTTGCTAAAAACTATGAAGAACAAATCATGTTTGAAAATGACTTGCATGTGATTGGGGTCATCACATATGATGAACTAGTTAAAGACTCCAAATGCACATGAAATAGGTCTCAAGCCTCCTTAATCAAGGCGAAGGAGAAAGAATTTGTAGATCTTGAGAGCTTGACCTACACCATCAAGTATTTGTCCAACTATTTAGAAAAAATGAAACAAAGTTCAAGTGATACCATTGTGACTAGAAAGCCTCCAATATTCAACATCCTGAGAAGGGTTTCCAACTCCAGCAGTAGCAGTAATCAGTCGTCCAAGTATGCACAAAACTTAAACGTTGTGCTGAATGTTGAAAGTATGGGCATGGATTAATATTGCTCATTCCATCAATAATACCATTCAGAAAAGAAAAGAAAAAAAATTATCACAATGGAATGACAACATGAACACTATTTTCTGCATTTTATGGATGTAGTACTTGTAGATGATAAGGTTGATTTGGTGGAAGAGAAGGAGGAGGATGTTGTAGCTGAAGAAACCGTGAATATCATACATGCAGTAAATTAACTCAGTTGTGTTTTCACAGCCGATAAGAAGAGTGTAGAAGAACAACCATTAAGCAAGGCCCTGATCCAACATAAAAATAATCAATACAAGTTAAGAATCCAAGGGCCGGTATCCGAGGCAAAGTTGATGAGGCAAAATTTGAAAGATAACTTGCTGAGAAAGAGTACATTGCCTGTTAACTCAAATCAAAACTCTCAAAACTTGTATGGAAATGTGGCTACAACAAAAATTACTTCCACAAACAGCAAAAGAAATTTTACCATTCAGGAAGTATCAGATCAAGTTAATCCTCCATACACGTCGGCAACATCTCCCCCATTGGATTATAACACAGTTGAAGAGATGAGGAAATCTTGCGTGAATATTTCACTCTCCGAACTGACGAAGATCGCGAGCTAAGGGGAACTACTCATTCGTACACTCGAACAATACGCCTCAGGTACCATTGCTTCTTCATAGAAGGGATCTGGTAAGTCCTCTAGTTCCCTTACTTAATTCTTTAACACTAGATGCAAACACACTCTGCCCCCCCCCCCCCACCCTTGTTTCTTTTAATGTTTGAAATTTTCAATGACAATGTGCACAATTGGTTAGTTCATTTTGGTGCATTTGTAGACGTAATTACTTTATCTGTAGCAAATAAAATCAATGTGGAATGGGATAAAAAATATGCACATATCATTTATCTAGATAAGACTCTTGCCCATTCGATTGGTGAACTCATAAATGTGCTTATTCGCTTATCATCCAACCACCAAGTTCACCAATGCATAAATATAGTGATTGCGAACATTCCGGAAGCACACTATGTATTTTTGAGTAGGGACTAGTCCAATAAGTTAGAGGAGTATTTTTCTATGGATTGTCACATTTATGACTTTTGTACAAGGGAAAAAATAACTAGATCTAGTTGAACTCAGAGTGATACATGAAACACACGGTTACTCCCTTCGAAAGAAAAAATGAGCTAGTTGATTTCACAGATCTTATATTTGAAAATTTCTTCTTGGAAACTAATATGGGGTGTTATCTTACTCAAGCATCCCCAGTTCCACCAGAAACACAGTTGGAACTCCTTCCTAGTCCAACTGGTGAATATGAAATTTGTACAGTAAATAGTAGTAGTAATAGTAGTACTAGTGTATCACACAGTCCTTGTACATATGATGTTTGTACATTGTATTTTGATGGTTCCAAAATGCAAGAGGGCTCTGGAGCTGGTTGTATTTTAGTAAACCCACAAAAAATAAAACATATGATCTACAGCCACTTTTAATTACAGTGCACAAACAACGCTGCAAAATATGGGGCACTCATCTTCGATTTTCAAAGATCCATTGACCTCAATGTTGCAGTTCTTGAAGCAGTAGGTGACTCCGAATTCATTGTATGATAGGTACGTGATACCATACATTGTGTGTCACCTCATATGAAAATCCACCAAAAATAGGCATGACATTTGATTTCACATTTCCAAGCTTTCAATATTATTTATGTTCCTATAATATGCAACGCAACTACAGATGCATTGGAAAATGTTGTTGCTAGGTTATCGCCACATAGGGACGGTTTATATATATATATATTATTTATAAACCATCCATCCCTAATAATATCACTAATTTATGTGTTTTCAAAGATGACCAAAATATACTACATTTTATGGCAAATGCTTATGTATTCAAGGATGCAGCTATCGACGAAGACAAGCAGGAGAAATCGTTGCAGGATGAAGCTTGAGAAAAAAAAGGAGAACCCCATGCCAAAAAGCATGCTATCATTATAAAATTTGTATGATTTTCAAAACCACTTCCGAGGGCTAGGCAATGCAAAAACCCATGGTTCGACATTGTCGCACGAACAGATAAATCTTGGAATAGAAAAGGATCTGAAGTTTTTCAATATTGGTACTTTCTCCATACCACAGGGGTGACAAGATTTCATCCACTTATTAAAGTGATACCGAGATGTATTCACATGGACATACGACGAGCTCAAGGCATGACACGTGAATAATCGAGCATGTGATTCCAATCAAAGAAGGGGCCAAGACTTTCCAACAAAAGTTGCAGAAGGTACATCCGATGCTTATTATTATTCAAAAGGATTTGAGGAAAATGATGGATGTTTATATCATATACAAAGTGCAAAATTCAACCTAGCTATCAAATCTGGTCCCAGTTAGAAAGAATTATGGGGAAATCTCCTTGTGTATTTATTTCCGCGACTTGAACTATGCCTCAGACAAAGATAATTACCCTTTGTTGTCTACTGAATAGTAACTCCAAATAGTATCATTTTTAGAGATGTTTTCTTTATTAGATGGGTATTTCGGTTATAACCATGTTCTGGTCTCAGAGCCTGACAGACTAAATACTACGTTCCACATGATGTGGGGCACATTCGCATTTAGGAGAATACCATTTGGGTTAGTCAATGTCAGTGCAAAATTTCAACAAGCCATGTAAATCGCATTTCACAAATTGATTAGACAGAGCATAGTGTTTTATATTGATGATTTCATGATTTTTTCCAAGAATAGATTCGATCACATACGCCACCTAAAGAAAAATTTCAAGCGATGTCACAAATACGGGATATCCCTTATCCCAAAAATAGTATTTTCACAATGTCTGGGGGTAGCCTCTTGGGCCATATCATTTCCAAAAGTGGGATCAAAGTAGAC